>CANIUD010000041.1:2297500-2347725 GCA_947470075.1 Closterium sp. Yama58-4
CATGCCCTGCCTGCGTCGCGCCGCCCGCGCACGCCCTGCCCTGCCCGCCGCGGGCTGCCCTTTTTCTGCCGCGCGCCGCCCTTTCCTGCCCGCGTGTCGCCCTGCAGGCCGCGCGCTGCCCTGCCCTGCCCACGCGCGGCCCTGCTTGCGCCGCCCCGCGCACGCCCTGCCTGCGTCGCGCCGCCCGCGCACGCCCTGCCTGCGTCGCGCCGCCCGCGCACGCCCTGCCCTGCCCGCGCGCTGCCTTTTTTCTGCCGCGCGTCGCCCTTTCCTGCCCGCGCGCCGCCCTGCCCTGCCCACGCACGGCCCTGCAGCCTGCCGCGCCGCCCTTTCCTGCCCGCGCGCTGCCTTGCTAGCCGCGCGCCGCCCTTTTCTGACTGCACGCCGTTCTGCAGGCTGTCGCGCTGCCCCCGTCCTGTTGCCAGCGTGCTGCCCTCCACGTTACGCGCCACCCTGCTCTGCTAGCTATGGCTACCCTCAGCGTTCTCACCTTCGATCCTGAGGGCCGTCCGATACAGTTCGATACATGGCTCGATTACTTACAGCTGTACCTACTGAGCGATTCTAAAGACGGCGTCTCGTTGTTTGACCACACGTCTGGAGCCTCTCTCGCCCCTCCCGACACAGCTGACAGTGCGACTCGCTCACAGTGGCTTACCCGTGACGCTGCTGCTCGCCTAGCCGTTTGTAACCACCTGCCGTTAGCCAAACGCACTTATTTTGGCCAGCACAAGACCGCTAAAGCCCTGTCCGACGCTGTAGTCGCTCGTTACTCCTCCCCTGCCACTGCTGCTCTCGGCCGCCTTATACTGCCCTACCTTTTTCCCAAGCTGTCAGCCTTTGCCACAGTCGATAACCTCATCACCCACCTTCGCACTAGCGACACTCGCTACCGCGCCGCGCTTAAAGCCGAGTTCCTGGACAAGAACCCGCCCCCGATGTACATCACTCTCTACTTCATAGTCACGCGCCTCCCTGACTCTCTTCGCGCAGTCAGGGACCACTTTCTCGCCCTTGACCCCACAGACCTCACTGTCGACCTGCTCGAGAAGCACCTCCTTGCAGCTGAGACTAGCATAGTCGCTGTAGGTGCTGCTCGTGGCACTCCTCGCACTCCCCTCTTTGAGGGGTGCTCCCCCTCCCCCCTTGCCCCCTCTGTCGCTTCTGCTGCTGCTGTTGACTTCCTTGGTGCTGAGGAGGTCGGGGCTGCGTCTGCTCCTAGTGGGAGGCGCCGCAGCGGCAAGGGCAAGGGAGGCAAGGGTGGTGGGGGTGGCGGCGGCGGTGGAGGCGGGGGTGGAGGCGGTGGTGGCAGTGGAGGTGGTGGTGGTGGCGGTGGGAGTGGTAGTGGGGGTGGAGGCGTCGGTGGCGGCAGTAGTGGTAGCGGTGGAAGTGGTGGCGGCGGTGGTGGCAGCAGTGGGAGTGGTGGCGGCGGCAGTGGTGGCGGTCGGGGTGGAGCGGTCCAGAGGGGAGGTTCTGGCGGTGGCCAGAGGCAGCAGCAGCAGCAGCGTCCGCGTGAGACCCTTACGTCCTAGCGGCTTCGTGAGTGGTTTGCTCAGCGTGGGGCGTCTGGGGGTAGTGTTCGCTGCCCGTACGTCATTCGCACATGTGATCGGGCTGGTCAGGCATGCGGGAAGGTTGGTCACTCGCAGTACCACTGCTTCTCTCGTCTTGACGACGCCTGTCGCGCAGAGTTTGGCGACGAGGCTGAGCTCCCCCGCTGGGAAGAGCTGCTTAGGACCAATGTGGATATCTTTGCCCTTGACTATGATGCTATTCTTGCTGCCATGTATGCTTTGACTGTTAGTGCTGAGGGTGACTGTTACCTGTGTGTGCCGCCCGACCCAGGTATAGAGGCTGCTGCGTGCGTCTGCTCTCTCTGGTACCTGCTCTCTCTGGCACTATATAGGTGCTAGTGCGTCTGCTCTCTCTGGTACTGCGCCTGATGATGCCTTGCACACCTTCACACTTGACTCAGGTGCTTCTCGCGCGACAGTACCATAGTCACACCACTCCCTGCACCTATTGCAGTCTTTCTGGCTGACCCCTCCGGGGGCCCAGTTCTTGCACGTTCCTCCACTGTTCTCCCGTGTCCGGCGGTTCCGTCTGGCTCACTGACAGGTCTTCACCTCCCCTCGTTCTCTACGAACTTGGTGAGTACCGCCGTCCTTCAGGATGCTGGGGTTGATACCTTTACCCCTGGAGGACAGCGTGTGGCGATCTGCACGTGTGCACGGACGGGCCGTCACCTGGCCACGTTCACCCGTCGGCCTGGGTCGAGTCTGTACACACTGACTACTGCGCCTGTGCTGGAGGTACTGTGCAGCAGCGACCGTTTTTCTTGCCGCCGCCGCAGACGTCCCTACTACCGCCTGCCTCGGTGCTCCGTCAGGTTCTTAGTCTTCCTTCGTCCACTGTCCTTCCTCCGCCTGACCTGTCACAGGCGCAGTTAGAGCCATACTCACCGCTGCCTGCTCCCCCACTTTACACTGAGCAGCCAGCCTCCCTTACAGAGCGTCGTGAGCCTGCGTCTCGTCCTGTAACGCCAGCTCGCACTGGTCGTCGTGTCCCTCGTCCGCGTCCTCCTCCTGTGCCAGGTTCTCACGTTATGGCACTTCGTCCTTCCTATGTTCCTCTGCGAGTTCCCCTGCCGTCTCCTCGGCGCCCTCTCTTCCTGACGTTCCGGACCCTGAGTCTGACTTGGTTCATGCTGCCAGCCCTGTCACACGTCTCCTAGCCACTGTTTGTCAAACTATATATGTGTTAGTTCTGTGTAGGCTATAGTGGGGTAGCCCATATGGGGTACAGCCCAAAGTTAGGGTTAGTACTTGTACCCACAATTCTGTTCAATGCAATCATTTTCCTGCTAGTTCTTCTGACATGGTATTCAGAGCAGTAGGTCCGTAGGACCGGTTTTTTTTAGGGCCCACCATCCGCTACCCCACGCCCTAGCCGCCCTGCCTGCGCGTCGCCCGCCCGCTGCCTCGTCAGCCCCGCGCGCCGCCGCCCGCTGCCTCGTCAGCCCCGCGCGTTGCCCGCCAGCTGCCTCTGCTGCCCCGCAGCCCTCGCGCTGCCTCTGCTACCCCTCGCGCCCAACCCGCAGCCCCGCCAGCTACCTCTGTTGCAACGCGCGCCCACCCCGCAGCCCTCGTGCTGCCTCTGCTGCCCCGCGCGCCCAACCCGCAGCCCCGCCAGCTGCCTCTGCTGCCCCGCGCGCCCACCCCGCAGCCCTCGCGCTGCCTTTGCTGCCCCATGCGCCCAACCCGCAGCCCTGCCAGCTGCCTTTGCTGCCCCGCACGCCCACCCCACAGCCCGCGCGCTGCC
Source organism: Closterium sp. Yama58-4 (assembly GCA_947470075.1). Classification (NCBI taxonomy): domain Eukaryota; kingdom Viridiplantae; phylum Streptophyta; class Zygnematophyceae; order Desmidiales; family Closteriaceae; genus Closterium; species Closterium sp. Yama58-4. The sequence goes on from CANIUD010000041.1 coordinate 2,300,822, forward strand.
TCTGCTGCCCCGCACGCCCAACCCGCAGCCCCGCGCGCTGCCTCTGCTACCCCGCGCGCCCACCCGCAGCCCCGCGCGCTGCCTCTACTGCCCCGCGCGCCCACCCGCAGCCGCGCGCGCTGCCTCTGCTGCCCCGCGCGCCCACTTGCAGCCCCGCGCGCTGCCTCTGCTGCCCCGCGCGCCCAACCTGCAGCCCGCGCGCTGCCTCTGCTGCCCCGCGCGCACAACCCCGCAGCCCTTGCGCTGCCCCTGCTGCCCGCGCCCTGCCTCTGCACCTCCACGCGCTGCTCCCGCAGCCCGCGTGCTGCCTCTGCTGTCCTGCCGCGCGCACCTCTTGCGTGCCCGTGCACTGCCGTTCCTGCCTGAGTGGCCATGGCATCTATCATCGCTCTGTCGTTTGACCCTGAGGGCCGTACGATGGCGTTTGATGCCTGGCTCGAAGATCTGCAGCTGTACCTTATGACTGATGCTAAAGACGGCGTATCCCTCTTTGACCTCGCGTCTGGCACCTCAGTCGCTCCAGCAGACACAGCTGACAGCCTCACTCGCTCACAGTGGCTTACCCGTGACGCTGCTGCTCGCCTAGCTATTCGCAACCACCTGCCGTTAGCCGAACGCATTCACAAAACTGCTAAGGCACTGTACACTGCTGTCATCGCTCGCTACTCTTCCCCAGCCGCTGCTGCTCTCAGCCCCCTTATCCTACCCTACCTGTTCCCTGAGCTATCCTCCTTCGCCACAGCTGAGGACCTCATCGCTCACCTTCGCGCTAGTGACCTACGCTACCGCGCCGCCCTCCCAGCCGAGTTCTTAGCCAAGAACCCTCCCCCGATGTACATCACACTTTACTTCAAAGTCACCCGACTCCCTGACTCTCTTCGCGTAGTCAGGGACCACTTTCTCGCCCTCCCCCCCACCGACCTCACAGTCGACGACCTTGAGGAGCAACTTCTTGCAGGTGAGTCTAACATCGTCGCTGTAGGTGCTGCTCGTGGCACTCCCCGCACTCCCCTCTTTGAGGGGTGTGCCCCCTCCCCCCTTGCCCCCTCCCACGCCTCTGCTGCTGCTGTTGACTTCCTTGGTGCTGAGGAGGTCGGTGCCGCTTCTGCCCCTAGCGGAAAGCGTCGCAGCGGCAAGGGCAGGGGAGGCAAGGGTGGAAGCGGTGGCAGCGGGGGGGGGGGGGGGTGGTGGTGGCGGCGAAGGCGGTGGGGGTGGTGGCGGGAGTGGAGGTGTCGGTGGCGGCGGCGGCGGCGGCGGTGGGCGTGGTGGTGGTGGAGGTGGCGGTGGTGGGAGCGGTGGCGGTGGTGGCGGCAGCGGAGGTGGCGGTGGCAGTGGGAGCGGTGGTACTGGCGGTGGTGGAGGCGGTGGTGGCGGAAGTGGTGGAGCTGTTCAGCGGGGAGGTGCTGGTGGTGGCCAGCGCCAGCAGCAGCAGCGTCCCCACGAGCCCCTCAAGCCCTAGCAGCTTCGTGAGTGGTACGCTCAGCGTGGGGCGTCTGGGGGTAGTGCTCGCTGCCAGTATGTCATTTGCACTGGGGACCGCGCAGGTCAGACATGCATGAAGTTTCACACTGAGTACCGCTGTTTCTCCCGCCTTGACGACGCCTAGCGTGCCCAGTTTCCTAGCGCAATGGAGCTCCCCCGCTGGGCGGACCTGCTTAAGCGCGATGTTGATATCTTTGCACTAGACTTTGATGCTATCCTTGCTGCCATGTATGCATTGACTGTTAGTGCTGATGGGGACTGTTACTTGTGTATGCCACCTGACCCAGGTATAGAGTCTGCTGCTCTAGGTGCTCATGAGTCTGTTCTCTCTGGTACTGCGCCTGCTGAGGCCTTGCACACCTTCACGCTTGACTCAGGTGCTTCTCGCTGTTTCTTTCGTGACAGTACCACGCTCACACCGCTCCCTAGACCAGTTGCGGTCTCCCTGGCTGACCCCTCTGGGGGTCCCGTGCTTGCACACTCCTCCACTGTGCTCCCGTGTCCCGCGTTTCCGTCCGGCTCACTGTCAGGTCTCCACCTCCCCTCGTTCTCGACGAACTTGGTGAGCAACGCTGTCCTTCAGGATGCAAGGGTTGATACCTTTACCCCTGGACGGCAGCGTGTGGCGATCTGTACGTGCTCCCGGACCCGCCGTCACCTGGCCACGTTCACTCGTCGGCCTGGGTCTAGTCTATACACACTGACTACTGAGCCTCCTCAGGTTGCTGCGTCTGGTCAGGTGGCCGCGTCGGGTCAGGTAGCTTCCCCCTGCGAGTGTCGTCACCTGTCGCACCAGACCCTCCTTTGGCACCACCGCCTTGGTCACCCCTCCCTGCCACGCCTTCGTGGCATGCACTCCCGCCTCCTTGTCTCTGGTCTTCCCAGGTCTCTGCCTTCCCTCCCACCCTCGCCTGCCCCGCCCTGCGTTCCTTGCGTCGAGGGGCGGCAGCGCACCGCTCCTCACTCCTCCTCGTTTCCCCCGACGATTGCTCCCCTGCAGACCCTCCACTTGGACGTGTGGGGCCCCGCTCGCGTCCAGGGACAGGGCCGTGAGCGGTACTTTCTGCTGGTTGTTGACGACTACTCGCGTTACACCACGGTCTTCCCCTTGCGCAGCAAGGGTGAGGTCCCTGATGTCTTGATCCCTTGGATCCGCGCTGTACGTCTCCAGCTCCGCGAGCGGTTCCAGACGGACTTTCCCGTCCTGCGTCTGCACTCTGACAGAGGTGGTGAGTTCTCCTCCGACCCCTTACGGGACTTTTGTCAGGGGGAGGGCATCCTCCAGTCGTTCACGCTTCCGGCCTCTCCACAGCATAATGGGGTTGCTGAGCGCCGCATTGGCTTAGTCATGGAGGTTGCTCGTACCTCCATGATCCATGCGGCTGCTCCCCATTTTCTGTGGCCGTTTGCGGTTCGGTACGCGGCGCATCAGCTCAACCTCTGGCCCCGTGTCTCCTTGCCGGAGACCTCGCCCACACTGCGTTGGACGGGGAAGGTTGGCGATGCGTCGCGGTTCCGGGTCTGGGGCTCTCGTGCCTTTGTCCGTGATACCACCGCGGACAAGCTCTCCTCTCGCGCCATTCCCTGCGTCTTCCTTGGCTTTGTCCCTGACGCGCCTGGCTGGCAGTTTTACCACCCCACCTCGCGTCGTGTCTTCCCCTCTCAGGACGTCACGTTTGACGAGTCGGTTCCCTTTTACCGTCTCTTCCCCTACCACACTACTCCCCCCCCGCCACCGCCGCTCTTCCTCGCTCCAGGTCCCCCTCCGGTAGACCCCCTCCCCCCTCCTAGTCCTACTCCTTCAGGTGTGTCTCAGGTAGACCCACTCCCCTTGGCTGAGCCTGTCGAGGTCACTGGTGACTCAGGTGCTGCTGGGGGGGGGGGTGCTGCTCGGGGTGCGGAGCCTGGGGGTGCTGAGCCTGCGAGTGCGGAGCCTGGGGGTGCTGAGCCTGCGAGTGCGGAGCCTGGGGGTGCTGAGCCTGAGCGTGCGGAGCCTGGGGGTGCTGAGCCTGCGAGTGCGGAGCCTGGGGGTGCTGAGCCTGCGACTGCGAAGCCTGGGGGTGCCGAGCATGCGAGTGCGGAGCCTGGGGGTGCTGAGCCTGAGCGTGTGGAGCCTGGGGGTGCTGAGCCTGCGAGTGCGGAGCCTGGGGGTGCTGAGCCTGAGCGTGCGGAGCCTGGGGGTGCTGCGTCTAGGGGTGCTGCACCTAGGGGTACTGCGTCTCCCCTCCGGGAGCCTCTCTCCCCACAGCAGCTGCGCGAGTGGTACGCTAGCCGCTGTCGCCTTCTGAGTGACGCGGCTGGAGCTAGTGGCACTGGAGCTGGGGACACTGGTGCTGGAGATACCGGAGGAGCTGGAGCTAGTGGTCCTGGAGGCGCTGGTGCTGTAGACGCTGGAGCTGGAGACACTGGCACTGGCGGTGCTGGAGCTCGAGGCACTGGAGCTGGAGACGCTGGAGCTGGAGGCGCTGGAGCTGGAGGCCCTGGAGCTGGAAAGAACGCTAGCGCCGGTGGCGCTGGAGGCGCGGGAGCTAGGGGCACTGGAGCTGGAGGCGTTGGAGCTGACACTACTGGAGCTGGCAATGCTAAAGCAGGAGGTGCTGGAGCTGGAGGCCCTGTGCAGCAGCGACCGTTTTTCGAGCCGCCGCCGCAGCTGGTTGAGCTTCTGCCCGAGTCGGTGCTCCGCCAGGTTCTTAGTCTTCCTTCGTCCACTGCCCTTCCTCCTGGCTCGCCGCTGCCTTTCCCGTCCCACTACACTTAGCAGCCGGTTTCCCTTACAGAGCGTGTGAGCCTGCGTCTCGTCCTGCCTCCCCTGTTCGCGCTGTTCGCACCGCTCGTCGTGTCCCGCGTCCGCGTCCTCCTCCTGTACCAGGCGCTCACACTATGGCACTTCGTCCCTCCTCTGCTCCACAGCGCGTCCCGCTGCCGTCTCCTCCTGCGTCCTCTCTTCCTGAGCTTCCTGACCCTGAGTCTGACGCTGTTCGTGCTGCTAGTCCCACCGTCACGCGTCTTCCGGATACTGTTGTCACTGACCCGTCGTTTGAGTCCACTGCTACGTCTGCCTTAGTTGCTGAGCTTGTCGACTTTGCTGCTGCGTGTCGTCTAGACTACGCCGCCAGTCTTGTTGCAGAGTCTGAGTCTGTCTGTCCTCCGTCCGTCGGGGGTGAGTGTGCTCTTGGCACGGACGTCCTTGAGGACAGGCAGGAGGACTTTGAGTGTCTTGCGGCTGCTGTACCTCATCTCGTGGCCTGGCTGCTTGCCCCTGAGGGAGACCCGGATGCACTGGACATCCCGACCCCGCGCTCTTACACAGAGGCGATCTCGGGTCCCTACTCCTCTTAGTGGCAGACAGCCATGGACGCAGAGATGGCATCCTGGAAGTCCACAGGCACTTACGTCGACGCAGTTCCCCCTCCTAGGGCGAACATAGTCGATGGCATGTGGATTTTCAGGGTGAAGCGGCCGTCGGGTTCTCCGCCTGTCTTCAAGGCTCGTTGAGTTACACGAGGCTTCAGTCAGCGGCAGGGAGTTGACTTCTTCTAGACCTTCTCCCCTACCCCGAAGATGACCACTCTTCGGGTACTGCTGCACGTTGCCGCTCAGCGTGACTACGAGCTTCACTCTCTTGACTTCAGCACAGCGTTCTTGCACGACACACGGCAGCCTGCACGAGGAGATCTGGCTGCGCCGCCCACCTGGCTTCACTGGGTCGTTCCCTCCTGGTACCCAGTGGAGCCTTCGGCGGCCAGTCTACGGTCTCCGCCAGGCGCCTCGTGAGTGGCACGACACACTGAGGATGACACTTGCGGCTCTTGGGTTTGCTCCTTCGACTGCTGACCCGTCGCTGTTTCTGCGCACCGACACTTCGCTGCCGCCGTTCCACGTGTACGTCGACGACTTGGTCTTTGCCACTTCTGACACTGAGGCACTCGCCCTTGTGAAGTCGGAGCTGCAGAAGAGACACATGTGCACAGACCTGGGTGAGCTGCGCAGCTACCTTGGCTTGCAGATCACCCGGGACAGAGCACGCCGCACCATTACCTTGACTCAGTCACACATGGTGCAGCAGGTCCTTCGGCGCTTCGGCTTCCAGTTCTCCTCACCACAGTCCACTCCTCTGTCTACCGGTCACTCGCTCTCAGCTCCACCTTCGGACGAGTCCGTAGAGCCGAGTGGCCCGTACCCAGAGCTTGTGGGCTGCCTCATGTACCTGATGACCTGCACTCGACCTGACCTTGCTTACCCTCTTAGCATCCTTGCTCGCTACGTTGCGCCTGGGAGACACCGGCGAGAGCACTGGGAGGCTGCTAAGAGGGTGCTACGCTACTTGTGCAATACATCAGGCATGGGGCTGGTGCTTGGAGGACGGGGTCCAGTTGTCCTCACTGGACACTCAGACGCCTCTTGGGTTGACGACCTGGCTACACAGCGGTCGTCGCAGGGTTACACCTTTAGCCTTGGTTCCGGCTCTGTCTCTTGGCGGTCTACCCGCTCTTCCTCTGTTCTCAGCTCCAGTTGTGAGGCTGAGATCTACGCCACAGCCATGACTGCACAGGAGCTACGCTGGCTCACCTACCTGCTGACTGTCTTGCGAGAGCGGCCTCGTTCTCCTCTAGTTCTGTACGGTGACAGCAAGGCAGCCCTCACCTTGTGTCAGGAGCACAGACTGGAGCACAGAACGAAGCAGCAGCGTGGCCAGCTTCGTCTTGCTTACGTGGACACGCGGGCCAACACAGCTGATATATTCACCAAGGCACTTCCGCCTAGTGATCATCAGCAGCACTGCACTGCTCTAGACCTCGTGCCTACGTTCTCTCACTTGCTCACTGCTTGACCTTGCTTGTACTGTGATCTATATATCTAATCCTTGCATGTTTGCATTTGCTAGGTTGTGATCACCGTACTGCCTGTTTTGTTCTATATACCTCTGCATGTGAACTGGTCTTGTGACCCCTTGCTTGTGCTCGGAGTGTGTGGTGACGTTGTGATCCACCCTGAGCTTGCTTTACTTCTCTTGACTGGTCTTGTGACCCTTTGTTCTCCCCCACTTTGCCTATGCGGGTGTGTCAAACTATATATGTGTTAGTTCTGTGTAGGCTATAGTGGGGTAGCCCATATGGGGTACAACCCAAAGTTAGGGTTAGTACTTGTACCCACATTCTGTTCAATGCAATCATTTTCCTGCTAGTTCTTCTGACACTGTTGTCACTGACCCTTCTTTTGAGTCCACTGCTGCGTCTGCCTTAGTTGCTGAGCTGGTTACAGTAACTTTGCTGCTGCATGTCGTCTAGACTACGCCACTTGTCTTGTTGCTGAGTCAGACCGTCCATCGGGGGGTGAGTGTGCTCTTGGCACGGACGTCCTTGAGGACAGGCAGGAGGACTTCGAGTGTCTTGCAGCTTTTGTCTCGTGGCCATGCTGTTGTACCTGAGGGAGACCCGGATGCACTGGACATCCCGACCCCGCGCTCTTACGCAAAGGCGATCACGGGTCCCTATTCCTCTCAGTGGCAGACAGCCATGGACGCGGAGATGGCATCCTGGAAGTCCACAGGCACTTACGTTGATGGACGCAATTCCCCCTCCTGGAGCGAACATAGTCGACGTCATGTGGATTTTCAGGGTGAAGCGACCGCCGGGTTCTCCGCCTGTCTTCAAGGCTCGTTACGTTGCACGAGGCTTCAGTCAGCGACAGGGAGTTGACTTCTTCCAGACCTTCTCCCCTACCCCGAAGATGACCACTCTTCGGGTGTTGCTGCACATTGCCGCTCAGCGTGACTACGAGCTTCACGCTCTTGACTTCAGCACAGCGTTCTTGCAGGGCAGCCTGCACGAGGAGATATGGCTGCGCCGTCCTCCTGGCTTCACTGGGTCGTTTCCTGAGGGTACCCAGTGGAGCCTCCGACGGCCAGTCTACGGTCTCCGCCAGGCGCCTCGTGAGTGGCACGACACACTGAGGACGACATTTGCGGCTCTTGGGTTTGCTCCTTCTACTGCTGACCCGTCGCTGTTTCTGCGCACCGACACTTCGCTGCCGCCGTTCTACATCCTCGTGTACGTCGACGACTTTGTCTTTGCCACTGCTGACATTGAGGGACTGGCCTTTGTGAAGTCGGAGCTGCAAAGGAGACACACGTGCACTGACCTGGGTGAGCTGCGCAATGTCAGAATGTTATTGTCTAGCCTGCAGTGGGGTGCTCAATAGTGAGTACAACCCCTTAGGGTTTCCTATATGTATCCTGCTGCTTGCTAGTTCATCATCATTCCCATTCTCACAATTCTCCTTCGTATACCACAAACCCTAGTCCTAGGGCACAACCTACTACCTCCTAGTGTGGGCCTAGGCTACTAAGCCTAGGCCCCACTCCTAGTATTCCTGACATGGTATCAGAGCAGGCACGTTCCTGCCGCCTTCCTGTATGGGCCCACCACCTGCTTCCGCTGCCGTACTGTCCGCCGCGCGCCCCGTGGTGCGCGGCGGCCAAACCCTAATTTTTCATCCCGCCGCGCGCTCGGAGCATACGGCGGTTCTCTACCAGCCGTGCGCCCCGAGGCGCGCGGCGGTTTTCTGCCCGCCGTGCGCCCCGAGGCGCGCGGCGGTTTTCTGCCCGCCGTGTGCCCCGAGGCGCGCGGCGGCTTTCTGCCCCGTCACTCCGCGAGTCGCCCCCGGGAGGAGCTGCGACGGGCGACGGGGAGCCGCGCGTCGCCCCCCGTCGCCCGTCGTGGCCCGAGCGACCTCCGTAGGGCCCGCGCGCGGCCCGTCTGGCCTGCGCGCGGCCCGTACGGGCTGCGCCAGGCCCGCGCGCGGCCCGTACGGGCTGCGCCAGGCCCGCGCGCGGCCCGTACGGGCTGCGCCAGGCCCGCGCGCGGCCCGTACGGACTGCGCCAGGCCATGACGCACCTCGAGCCGCCCGCCACTGCAGCAGCAGCCCCTGGAGCCGCCCGCAACTGCAGCAGCAGCCCCTGGAGCCGCCAGCACCTGCAGCAGCAGCCCCTGGAGCCGCCCGCAACTGCTGCAGCAGCCCCTGGAGCCGCCAGCAACTGCAGCAGCAGCCCCTGGAGCCGCCAGCAACTGCAGCAGCCGCCCCTGGAGCAGCCGCCCCTGGAGTCGCCCGCCACTGCAGCAGCCGCCCCTGGAGCCGCCCGCCACTGCAGCAGCCGCCCCTGGAGTCGCCCGCCACAGCAGCAGCCGCCCCTGGAGCCGCTCGCCACTGCAGCAGCCGCCCCTGGAGTCGCCCGCCACAGCAGCAGCCGCCCCTGGAGCCGCCCGCCACTGCAGCAGCCGCCCCTGGAGCCGCCCGCCACTGCAGCGGCCGCCCCTGGAGTCGCCCGCCACTGCAGCAGCCGCCCCTGGAGTCGCCCGCCACAGCAGCAGCCGCCACTGGAGCCGCCCGCCACTGCAGCAGCCAACCCTGCAGCTGCATGCGACGCCGCTCCTGGTCCCGGTGCAGCCGCCTCCTTTTCCTGTCACCCGCAGTCTTGTTCCTCTCGTGCTGTATGTGTCGCTTCTAGCCCGCTCCGTGTTCGTTCGTCTTGCTCGTGTATTTGTTTGTTTTGCCTGTGTTCGTTTGTTCTACCTACCTACCTACCTACCTGCGCCCTCGTGCCTTGTGCCTTGTGCCTTGTGCTTCGTGCCTCGTGCCTCGTGCCTCGTGCATCGTGCGCCCTGCTCCGCGCTGTTGCTCTGCACGCGCGGTTGCCCGCGCCCTCGTGCGCTCTACCTACCTACCTACCTACCTGCGCCCTCGTGCCTTGTGCCTTGTGCCTTGTGCTTCGTGCCTCGTGCTTCGTGCCTCGTGCCTCGTGCCTCGTGCATCGTGCGCCCTGCTCCGCGCTGTTGCTCTGCACGCGCGGTTGCCCGCGCCCTCGTGCGCTCTACCTACCTACCTACCTACCTGCGCCCTCGTGCCTTGTGCCTTGTGCCTTGTGCTTCGTGCCTCGTGCTTCGTGCCTCGTGCCTCGTGCCTCGTGCATCGTGCGCCCTGCTCCGCGCTGTTGCTCTGCACGCGCGGTTGCCCGCGCCCTCGTGCGCTCTACCCTACCTGCTCCGCGCTGTTGCTCTGCACGCGCGGTTGCCCGCGCCCTCGTGCGCTCTACCCTACCTGCTCCGCGCTGTTGCTCTGCACGCGCGGTTGCCCGCGCCCTCGTGCGCTCTACCCTACCTGCTCCGCGCTGTTGCTCTGCACGCGCGGTTGCCCGCGCCTTCGTGCGCTCTACCCTACCTGCTCCGCGCTGTTGCTCGGCACGCGCGGTTGCCTGCGCCCTCGTGCGCTCTCCCGCCCCGGCCCTCCCCCCCCCCCCCCCCCCCCCCCCCCCCCTGCGTCCCCTGGACAGGAGAGTGTGGGGGTGGCGGGTGTGGGGGTGCTCCGTGTGCGTCGCCCCTTCCTTCTCCTCCGTCTCCCACTGCTGCAGCTGCCGCTGCGGGGGGGTGGATGTGTGGGAGACGAGGGAGTGGCGCTAGGGGGGTGATGTGGGCGTGGAGCGAGTGGTGACCCTGGGGGTGAGTGTAGGGGGGAGTGAGACAGTTGGAGGAGGTTGCAACCTGGTGCTCCTGGTGCCCGTGTGTCTGCAACTTCAGTCGTCGCCTCCTCTCATCTCTCCCTCCACAGTTCCTCCTCCTCCTCACTGGCCTCCTGTGACTGCCACTAGCTTTGCTCATATTTGTGAACTATTGCACTGCCTGCTCATTGTACTGATTGCACCTCACTTTGGCTATGGGGGTGTGTCAGAATGTTATTGTCTAGCCTGCAGTGGGGTGCTCAATAGTGAGTACAACCCCTTAGGGTTTCCTATATGTATCCTGCTGCTTGCTAGTTCATCATCATTCCCATTCTCACAATTCTCCTTCGTATACCACAAACCCTAGTCCTAGGGCACAACCTACTACCTCCTAGTGTGGGCCTAGGCTACTAAGCCTAGGCCCCACTCCTAGTATTCCTGACACGCAACAATCCTGGGTGAGATCACTCGGGACAGAGGACGGCGCACCATCACCCTGACTCAATCACACATGGTGCACCAGGTCCTTCAGCGCTTCGGCTTCCGGTTCTCCTCGCCACAGTCCACTCCTCTGCCTACCGGTCACTCGCTCTCAGCTCCACCTTCGGACGAGTCCGTAGAGCCAAGTGGCCCGTATCCAGACTTTGAGGGCTGCCTCATGTACCTGATGATCTGCACTCGACCTGACCTCGCGTACCCTCTTAGCATCCTGGCACGCTACGTTGCGCCCAGGAGTCACCGGCCAGAGCACTAGGAGGCCGCGAAGAGGGTGGTGCGCTACTTGTGTAGTACATCGGGCATGGGGCTCGTGCTTGGAGGGTGGGGTGACGTTGTCCTCACTGGACACTCAGACGCTTCTTGGGTTGACGACCTGGCTACGCAGCGGTCGTGACAGGGTTACACTTCCAACCTTGGCTCTGGCTCTGTTTCTTGGCGGTCTACCCGCTCGTCTTCTGTTCTCAGCTCCAGTTGTGAGGCTGAGATCTACGCAGGAGCCATGGCTGCACAGGAGATACGTAGACAACAAGGCCTCGATTGCCTTGTGTCAGGAGCACAGACTGGAGCACAGAACGAAGCACATCGCTCTGCGTTACTTCCTTGCTCGAAAGTTGCAGCAGCGTGGTCAGCTTCGTCTTGCTTACGTGGCCATTCGGGCCAACACTGCTGATATATTCACCAAGGCACTTCCGCCTGGTGATCATCAGCGTTTCTGTACTGCTCTAGGCCTTGTGCCTGCTTTGTCTCACTTGCTCACTGCGTGACCCTGCTTGTAGTGTGATCTATATATATATATATCTGCATGCTTACACTTGCTAGGTTGTGATCACTGTACTGTTTGTTCTCTTTTATATAACTCTGCATGTGAACTGGCCTTGTGGCCATTTGCTTGTGCTCGGAATGTGTGGTGACTTCGTGATCCACCCTGAGCTTGCTTTGCTTTTCTTGACTGGTCTTGTGACCACTTGTTCTCCCCCACTTTGCCTATGGGGGTGTGTCAAAACATGTTAATGTTGTGTAAGCTGTAGTGGGGTAGCCTATAAGGGGTACAACCCAATTTAGGGTTAGTACTTGTACCCAACTCTTTCAATGCATCATTTCCTCGTTCATTTGCTAACAAACAAGTCCTAAAGCGAGGCAACACCGAGTCAACCGAGCTATAGTGAAGCGATTGACAAAAGTAGACAACAACGGGAAGTTGCGAAGGTCAAAGGTCGGCGACCTTTGACTCGCCGAGAGCACGACAGCAAGGACAAATAACTGAACTCGACATTGAGCAGTTACCCGAGTCGTCGCTGTATCGAACCGCACTAGAGGTTACAATTGTTACGAATTGTGAAATATGATTGTGCACTCCTAACCGCAGCAAAGCGAAGCACACAGTATCGAAGCACGAACGCAAAGAGTCAGAGTTGACTCAAAGCGTCGCAGACAATTGGGATGGATCTGGACTGTCAGAGCAGACAACATCGGGCACCTGCAGGATCGAGGGAATTGGCGGGAACAGTTTCGTAACTGTTCGAGTCGCACGGTTGAGTTTGCATTTGATTAAGGGAATGTACCCTTTAGAGTACATGGCTAGCTAGGTCGCTTCGTATTCCCCTGTACTACTATTTATATGCTTGTATTTGCATGTTTTAATTTATCTCAACATTTTACATTCACTCTGTCTGAGATCAAGGGCCCACCACTACCAATCCACTGTGTGCGAACCTTCCCGAGGTGATCCTAGGGTCGATCAACTTCTGATCGTAACAACAATTACGGTTAAAAGCGGTTTCTCATTATAGTCTTGTAATCTTATACAAACTTTGTATCTTTGCATTATAATCAACTTATCTTGTTCTCACATACCAGTACAAGGTGGTTCAATTCAGTTTCACTAGAACGGTAATACATCATTTGAGCCTTAGTTATTGACAAGATCCTAAGGGCTTTTTTCAGCCCAGCATGGTATGAGAGCGGTTAGAACAAGGTTTGAGACAACACAAGACATGGCAACACAGAAGGAGAGGGGATCACCTACTGGATCCCCTGGTACTACCCCTACTCCACCTCCGGTCTCTGGACTACAGACAGAAGGAGGCACTGCCCAAGGACCAGCTATAGAATCCATCGAAGCTCCCGTGAACCCAGGAGCTGGCTTCGACCCAAGCATGATGGAGAAGTTCTTCTCCTTCATGTCCTTCTACGAGCAACACCAGCAAGCGGCACCTGCGCAGTCAAACAACAGCAACAACAACAACGAAGTTACTCCCATGAGCCTCGATGGCTCTTCCTTTGCGCGCGGAAATCAACAGCCTACCGTCGCGCCGTATGAGCCTCAATGCGGCTCTGTCAGCTTCATGCCAAATCATCTTCAACCTGGACAAGAGACAAAGCCAATGGATGTGCTTTAGCTGCAGTCACAATTCGCACACGTGCTAAAACTACAAACGACAACACCATTCGACGATACCTGGTCCTTTGAATTCGAGCTGATGATGGAAGGAGCCCAAATCCTCGGCTTCTTCGACCGTTCCCTGCCATATCTGACTCACGGGATTCCCTGCCATATCTGACGCACGGGACACACTACGACAAAAAACAATACACGTATCAGTTGCTAATGGCATACACCATCCTCCTGCGAAACGTCACGGCAAGTGAGCAGCAGAGCATTTGGTCTTATCGCATCTACGGCAACTCCGCTGAGCTCGCGTACAACCGCCTGAAGAACCTGTATCAAGCAAAGGACAGCGTAAATCAGAGTCGTCTCATGGCACAACTAACCACAGTCCAGATGCAACCCGGCGAAAAGGCAATGGCATATATCAGTCGGAGTCGCGGTCTGCGCGACAGACTCCTTCAATGCGGCGAAGCATTATCCGAAGACGCCTTCGTCACCGTCGTTCTTGCAGGCCTCGGACCCTAGTGGCGCTCCACCCGAGCCATCCTTCGACGCCACGGAAGAATCTCTGAAGCTAGTCTCTGCGCAGAACTCCATGCTGAGCAGCAAGACATAGACCTGCACAAGGAACGACACAAGAAAAGAGCATTAGTACCAGAATTTGCCTTCCATACTCAGAGGCGCTACAACAACAACAACCGACATCGCGAGCATCAAGCACAGAAACACGTACGACCGTTCTGTCACCTCTGTCGAACGTCCGGGCACTCGCGTGTCAACTGCCCGAACAGTCAGCAACCAACAACGCCGCGTCAGCTCTGACCCTCAAGCAGTCAAGTGGCTTCCACACAGCCACAGTCCTCCAATCAGGCGCAGCCTCTAAAGGCAACACCCCGACCTGCGCAAGGAACATTGTCAGTTGCATGACAAGAACGGACTCCTGCATCCCCGGATCACCACCGACCTACTCACCAGAAGAACTGCTCGACGAACGCACACCACGACGTGAGTTGCTGGAGCCGAATCCAATGTACGCCACCATCGCTCAAAACGAGCCGTCCGGGAAGGACACGTGGTTCTTGGACAGCTACTGCGGACAACATATGTGCTCCTCAGATCGGTTCGTTCACAGGAACAATGCCTTAACCGGGAAGTCGTAATCACAGTCGCCAACAACCAGAACCTGCATACACAAAGACAAGGAGTGGTTCAGTTACAGTCACTCGAAACTAACGTCGTATTACAAATGTCCAAAGTTCTGATTGCAGAAGGACTCGGCTACAACTTACTCAGTGTCAGCCAACTCATGGCGAAGGGAATCCATCTCGATGCCGACAGCACCACTCAATAATTCAAGTTGTACCACGGGAAGGGCGGACTCTACATCGGGAAGGCGGTGTTGAAGAACAACGTCTTCGTCCTCGACTTCGTCCCAGACCGAGGGACTGCTGACAACGAGGGGATTGTCAATTTCACCACCTGGACGCACCCGCCAGATCTCGACCCCGACTTCAGTCCTGGAGGCTTCTGGTACTCGCACACCGTATCTGAAGCAGAACGGACAAGGGCGTTAGCAGTTTTATAACACCAGCAGCAGGAACAACACCAGCAGAAGCAGAGGAAACAACAGTAGTAGGGACAACACAGCAGAAGCAGAGGCAGCAACAGCAGCACCAACATCAACATCAAACCTCCCTGTCGCCGGTCCTTCAACGGCACCTCCCCTCGACGAGCCGACACCGACTCCAGCCCGACAGCTGACTCCCGTCCCACGCGCCATCCATCAAAGTGCCAACATCACCGCCGGCTTCTACTCCAACTCCGAACTATACAGAAGATCACCTGGACATCGCGCCATCGAAGCACTGTAGCACGAAAGATTAGGTCACCCCAGCAACAAGACACTAAACAACATGATAAGAGCAGGACTTCTCGACAAAGACTCGCTACTCTTACCCGACGGCAGAGAACTACAACGAGTCCACAGAACTTGCTTTACCTGCCCCGAAGCCGACTTACCGCATCAGCCGTTCGTCTCTCACCACAACCCGAGCGCACCAGCATACGCACCACTGGAGAAAGTCTACAGCGACATACTGTACGCCCACGACAGTGGACAAAGTGATTATAACTATGTGATAACCTTCATCGGTGCAGCCACCAGATACGTCTGGCACCTCAACCTTCCAAGCCGTGACATAGCCTTCGAAGCCTTCGTCACATGGCTCCCATCAGTAGAAAGGGAGTCTGGAGAAAAAGTGAAAAGTTTCCAGTCAGACAGGGGAGGAGAATATCAGTCACAAAGATTCAAGCAATACCTGGCAGAGAGAGGCATCAAGCGACTCATCTCCCTCCCCTACGCTCATCAACAGCAAGGTGTGGCAGAAAGGATGAACAGGACCCTCCAAAACACCATGCGCAAGCTGCTACGACTGCCCCAGAGCCAGTGGCCTGCAGCAATGGACCATGCTGTCATGCTGCACAACTTGCTCTCGTCGTCCTCACTCCCGAACAACGCATCACTGCATCTGCCGCGGACAGGAAAGTTGGGCAACACAAAAATGTTACGAGTGTTCGGCTGCATGGTACAGTACCGACCGCACACTGCACGAGCACTGTGGGGAATACACCTGGGCATCGAAAAACATTACAACGCGTGGAAGGTTTTTGACGTCCACTCGAAGGAAACAGTAGCAGCACGTGACGTCATTTTCTACGAGCGACTCACACTTCAGACGTACCTGGACAACCTGGAAGCCAACCGAGACCCCACAGGCGGCTTCCGTGGCAAACGAGTCGTCGCCTCGTCAGCAGACGAAGCTGACTGGGATGAGCAGAACGTGGACGGAGCATCGGAGGAAGCCGGACCTCTACCCTACTGCTCGGTACCCATCCCAATGGATGATGACAACCCTCGCGAAAGTGACAACGCCGAAGTCTACTACGACTTCGCCGACAACGGTTACGTTACAACCCAGCCCGTCAACACCAACGTTTCCGAACGCATAGGCCCAAATTTCTTACTTGACCCAAAAGCCGGAGACGAAGCAGTTTATCCCGAGGACGCAAATCTCCCTCGACTCTCACAGAGTGGGCTTCAAATACTCGGACTCGTCACCTCTATCCATGGGGCATCGCCGCTGCGAGAGCCTACTACAGGCCAGCAGGCTCTGGGGGGGGAGCACAGGGAAAAATGGCGCGAAGCCATGGACAGAGAATTAAAAGCGCTGGAAGAACGCAACACGTGGAAGATGGTCCCAATCACAACTACACGCGACAAGACCATTCTCATGGGGAAATGGGTGTTCCGCGTGAAAACAAAAGCAGACGGCACAATTGACAAGTTCAAAGCACGATGGGTCGTGCGTGGTTTTGATCAACAGCATGGAAGGGACTTTACCGAGACATTCGCCCTTGTCAGCCGACATACCTCACTCTGAATTCTTCTCGCCGTCGCTGCCATGAAGCGAAAGAAACTCCGTCAGATCGACGTAGCGAACGCCTTTCTCTACGCCCGCGCCGACGCAGAAATCTTTGTCGAGCAGCTGCACGGCTCTGTCAAAGACCCCAACTTGGTTCGTCAACTGCTAAAGTCTCTCTACGGGATCAAGCAAGCCCCGCGACTGTGGCAACAGTACCTACACACCCGATTGATTTGCATCGGATTCCAACAGCTCCCCCATGATCAAGGAATGTTCCGACTCACAAAAGCAACGGACTACATCCTACTCATTATCTACGTGGACAACATGCTCTACATCGGCTCCACCGACGACATCGCCACCTGGTTTGAAGGGGAGCTGCAGCGGGATCTCACTCTCACGGTCTCTTCCACCGTGACTCAGTACCTGGGGCTGAACATTCTGGACGGAGAGAACGCAATATACCTCAGCGCCACGAAGTACGCCGAAACTATCGCAAAACGCTTCGGACTGACGCCGACCGCCATCTCCACGCCTTACCGCTACACTGCAGGAAATCACCAGGAAGGATCCAACCTGCTCGACCTGCCGGCCTACGCGACTACCAACGAAAGCTGGGGTGCCTACTCTTCGCAGCCGTCACCTGCCGACCGGACCTATCGTACTCGGCGAGCCAACTCGCTACCTACCTTAAAAGGCCCGAAGCCGAGCATATGGCGGAACTCGACCGCGCACTGCACTACCTCGTCAGCACACCGACGATCGGCCTAACCTACCACAAGACAGGAACTACGACCCCGAAACTAATCGGCTATGTAGACGCCGATCACGCTGGCAACAGATGCTCACGCACCGGCTATATCTACCGACTCGAGCCCGTCGGCCCTATCTCGAGGCAGTCGAGCAAGCAAGAGCTAATTGCTCTCTCCTCAGCTGAAGCAGAATACATCGCACTCTTCACAGCCACCAAGGAAGGGTTGTATCTTCGCGAATTGATGGAAGAAGAAAAGCTGGCTCAGTTACCCAGCTTCTCTCTCTTCTGCGACAACCAATCGGCAATTCGCATAGCAAACAAGAACGGGTTCGCGAATCGGACGAAGCACATCGCTTTGCGATATTTCTTCGTGAATGACGAGATCGAGAAAGGAAGACTCGAGCTATCCTACTGCCCCACGTCCGAGATGGCAGCAGATTATTTGACCAAGAAACTCGAAAAGCAGAAGTTCGAGTACTGCATGCTGCTGACTGGACAAGGCCACGTCACCAACATCAAAGGTGACTGTTGGAGTAGGCTAGAGCTCGCTCTGGCCTTTATTTTGGTGTTCTTATATTGTTATTTCTCTGGGCTTAGAGCGAGTTACGCACTCAGGTTCATTTTAGGTTCATTTCATAATTGTTAGAACAAACCGAACACACCCTAGGTTCAATTAGGGTTTCCAACCCTCTCTCTTTTGTATCTCGACATTCTCCTCCTAGTTCAACTTCTTCAACCTCACCAAAGCCTCTCGCCATCCATGGCTTTCCTTACTTTAACATGGTATTCAGAGCCTAGTCCTAGGCGTTTCCGTTTTATCCGCATCTCTTAGAAAGTTTCTGGCCCTTAGGCCATTTCCGCGCTACTTAGCTAGACGATTTTCCTTTTTTTTTATTTTCTCGTTTCTTTACAGTCACTCTTAGTATCCTCGCGATTTTCTTCACTTTAGTCACGCGGATACTCAATTCCGCTCCGTAGCGCGCCTCCCTCCCGTTCATATCGCTCCCCCCGCGCCTTCCCTCTTCGTCGCGCCTCTTCCTCTTCACGTTCCCGGCGGTAGCGCGCAGATTTCTGCTTGTAGCGCTCTTAGCCCCCCCCCCCCCCCCCCCCCCCCCCCCGGCTCCGCGCCTTCTCCCGTCTCGTCGCGTGCGCATTGTGCTGCCGTCGCAGCGCGCGCTTCGCTTCGTCGAGCAGCGCGCGCGCCTGCCTCCCCTGCGGCGCGCCCTGCCCTTTCACAATCCGCCCTCCCTCCCTTACCCTCCTCCTCCTTTCCTCTCAGCAGCAGACTACTCCGTCCATATCCCTCCTCCTCTTGTTTTCTCCCCTCAGCGGCTCAGCAGCAGACTGCTTCGCCCCTTATTCCTCCGCCTCTTATACCTCTCCCCTCATCTGCTCTGCAGCTGTCTCCTCCTCCTTATGGCGACTTCTCTCGCCCTCCCCTCCCTCCCTCTGCTGGTCCTTCAGCTCGCGCCTGATGGCAGCGCAGTCAACTTCCCCAGTTGGCTGAACTGTCTTGAGCGCACGCTGTCTGGCACCCTCGTGAGTGGCTTTAACCTCTGGTTTGTCACTCAGCAGAGTGGTTCTGGCGCCATTCCTAAACCTGCCTCTACACCTACCTCTACCTCCTCCGATCCCTATGCTGATGGCCTTCGTGCTGCTATCGCTGAAACTGAGCGGATTGCGGCCACGGCCCAAACCACTGCCGCGGCTGCTCCTGACAATGCTGCTGCCCGTGACCTCGCTCGTGTTCTTTCTGAATCCCTCGAGAGCACCCGCAAGCGCCTCTCTGAGCATCTCGCTACCCCTTCTCCTCGCTCTGCCCCTCTGCCCTCTGCTTCTGCTCCATCTCACTCTGACCTTCTCGCTGACTGGCATGTTGCCAACGCACGTGCCTGCCAGGTCATCCTTGCCTGCCTACCTCCAACCCTTCTCCCTCAGTGCTCGCACATCCGCTATGCCAAGGACCTTCTCGGCTATCTTACTGAGCGCTTCCAGTCGCAGACTCCCATCAGTGTCATTGCCCTCTTACGCGAGCTCACTTCTCTTCGCCTTGCTGACTTCACCACCATGGCGGACTATATCGCTCGTGTGCAGACGCTGTCCTCCCAACTTGCTGCTCAAAAGTTCGAACTTTCCGATCATGTCGCCCTCCTCCTCACAGGCCTCACTCCTGAATACAGTGTTCATGTCACCCTGTATGGTGAGCGCCCCGCCGACCAGTGGTCGTTCTCTCGTGTCTCTGCCTTCCTCCTCCAGGCAGAGCTCAACCTCCGCAGCTGCCCTCCTACTGCCGCCGCTGTCGCACCCTCTTCCGCCCCCCCTCCTCTCCCCACCACCACTGCCGCTGCCGCTTCCTCTCGCCCTCGCAACACCTTTCCTCCTTGCACCTACATCATTCGTCAGGGGCCCCGCAAGGGTCAGCCCTGCGGTCGCACCAATCATCCCGCCACCTCCTGCTTCCAGAAACTCACCGATGACTGGTTCCTGGCTGGCAACACTGGTCGCCCTCCCAACTGGCTTCAACTCTCTCGTCAGCGTCGCCAGTCTTCTGCCCAGGCGGTACTTGTGGCCGCCGACTCTGGTGCCAGTACTCAAACCTCTGCTCTCAGTGTGACTATGCCTAGTCAGGATAGCATTCTGGGGGCTTCTCCCCTTATGGACCCTCGTTTTGCCATGATGTTTGCTCCTTCTGTTAATGGCAATGATTCTCAGTATCTTGGTCCCACAGCTGCTGCTCTTTCCCTCCCTCGCACGCTTGAGTTTGTTCTTGACAGTGGTGCTACTGACTCTGTTTTTCGTGACGCTGGTGTGCTTCGCTCTTTTCCCCATCCCCTCTCCATTCAAGGGGCTGGGGATACCATGACCATGACTTGCACTGCTACCTCCTCTCTCCCCTGTCCTGCCTCCCCCTCTGGTGCTGTGACTGGCCTCTATGTTCCTTCTTGCCGCCACAACCTTCTTTCTCTCTCTGCTCTTCAACGTCTTTGTGTGCGAGCTGTCTTTCCAGAATGTGACTCCCACTGTGATCTCTATCATCGCAACCGCCATCTTGCACGCTTCACGCTTTCCCCTATCACTCGCCTCTACACTCTTCGTGTCTCTCTCCCCCCCTCTGCCCATCATGCCACTTCAGCTTCCGCCCCTCCTGTTCCTTCTTGCGACTGTCGTTCTCTCACTCAACCTACCCTCCTCCTCCATCATCGACTTGGCCACCCCAATTTTCCCCTTCTTCGCAGTATGGTCTCCTCCAAGCTTCTTCATGGCCTCCCTTCCTCTCTTCCCCCCCTTCCTCCTTCTCCTGCTCCTCCATGCACCCCATGTGTCCAGGCCAAGCTATCCCAGTCACCCCATCCCTCTTCTCCCTCTGCCTCTCCCCAACCCCTTGACCTTGTTCATATGGATCTCTGGGGTCCTTCACCTACTGCTTCTCGCCAGGGTCATCGATACTTTCTGCTTTTGGTTGATGATCACTCACGATTTGCCACTGTCTATCCCCTCCGTGCCAAATCTGACGCCCCTTCCCTGATCATTCGCTGGGCTGAGCAGGCTCGTCTGCGCTTTCAGCGTCCTGTCGCGCGCTTCCACTCAGATGGTGGTGGCGAATTCTTTCATCACTCTCTCTCCTCTTACTGTGCTTCTCATGGCATTCGCCAGACCTCCACCCTTCCTCACTCCCCAGAACAGAATGGGGTTGCTGAGCGTCGCAATCGCACTCTCATGGAAATTACTCGCTGCCTTCTCACCCATGCTTCTGCTCCCCACTCTCTTTGGAGCTATGCTCTCCTCCATGCCGCTCTGCTCTCTAACCTCCGCCCTCATCCTCATCGCCCTAGTACCACCCCTTTCCAGCTTTGGACTGGCCGCCAGCCCTCTGTTCGCTCTCTTCGGGTCTGGGGGTGTGTCGCCCATGTTCTTGTCAATCCAGCAGACCGGTCCCGTCAGGGTGGGAAACTCGCTCCCAAGACTCAACTCTGTGCCTTCCTTGGCATAAACTCTGACTGTCCTGGCTACCTTTTCTATGCCCCTTCCTCTCACCAGCTCATCCGCAGCCAGGACGTTATTTTCGATGAGACTCGATCCCCATTCCATTCCCCCCCACCCGCCCCTCCTGTCCACTCTCTTTGCTGGTCTGATTTCGATCAGCCGTCGTCTGTCATTCCCTCCCCTCCTCCCCCCCCCCTTCTCCCGCCCCTTCCCGCCCCTCCACCCGCGCCAGCCTCTACTGCCCCCCCTTCCGACATCATCTCTGGCGCCTCCCCACCCGCCTCTTCCTCTTCGGCTCCCGTCCCTTCCTCACCTCCATCTTCCTCTCCACCTCCTTCACCTGTTCCCATTCCCCCCCCTTCCCCGCGCCTTACTCGCTCCATGACTCGCGCGCTTTCTAACTTTCAACACTCTGCTCTTTTCACTCGTCTTTCTCCACCCCAGAATGTTAATCTTCTTGAAGATCGCTTTGAGGAGCTCTTCAACATTCATCCTGTTTCTCCTCTTCTGTGTGTCACCGTCGGTGACTTTAGCAATTCTCCCACTCTTCTTTCTGTTGACACCGCTGCCATTCCCACCCCTCTGTCCTACTCCGAGGCTGTGTCGGGCTTTCATGCCACTGAATGGATGACTGCCATCATTGCTGAGTGCGAGGCATTTACCAGAACCAATTCCTACATTGACTCTGTCCCCCCCCCTGGCGCCACTATTGTTAAAGGCAAATGGGTCTTCCGTGTCAAGCAGCTGCCCGGCGAACTTCCTGTCTTCAAGGCCCGCTACTGTGCCAAGGGCTTCACTCAGCGTGAAGGCATTGACTACTTTGCCACTTACTCCCCCACAGCCCGTCTCCCCACTCTCCGCCTCCTTCTTGACTTAGGCGCTCGCTGGAATTGGGAGATCCACTCCATGGACGTTTCCAATGCTTTCCTCCAGGGCGAGCTGCATGAGCGCATATTCCTTGAGCGCCCCGCTGGTTTTCCTCGCCCTTTCCCTCCAGGCACTGTTTGGGAACTCAAGCGACCTGTGTATGGCCTTAAACAGGCCCCGCGCGAGTGGCACGCCAAGCTCGCCTCCACTCTTCACTCTCTTGGCTTCTCTACCTCCACTTCCGACCCCAGTCTTTTCATTCGCACATCCCCCCACAGGCTTTACATCCTTGCCTACGTGGATGATTTGGTGCTGCTTGCTGAGGACTCCGCCGATCTTGCAGCTGTCAAGAAAGCCCTGCAGGCGCGTCTCATGTGCAAGGATCTTGGCGAGCTTCGTCACTACCTCGGCATGGAGATCCGTCGTGATCGTGCTGCTCGTACCATCTCTCTCTCCCAGTCTTTCTACATTCAGTCCATCCTCCAGCGGTTTGAGATGTCGCAAGCCAAGCCGGTCTCCACCCCTCTTCCCGCTAACCATCAGCTTACTGCCCCTGCCGTCCCTGCTCCCTCCTCAGAGCTGCGGCCTTATCCTGAGCTCGTTGGATCTCTCATGTATGCTATGATGTGCACTCGCCCCGACCTTGCTTATCCCCTCAGTGTTCTCTCTCGCTTTGTTGGTCTGGGCCGCCACACTGACGTGCACTGGGCAGCTGCTAAGCGCGTCTTGCGCTATCTGCGTGCCACCTCTGACCTTGCTCTCACTCTTGGTGGCTCTATTCCTCCCGTTCTCTCCGGCTACAGTGACTCTTCCTACGCTGACTCTCGCCCTGATCGTCGCTCATCTCAGGGCTATGGTTTTACTCTTGGCAGTGGTCTCATCAGCTGGCGCTCCACTCGCTCATCCTCTGTCTGCCTTTCCACCTGCGAGGCTGAGTTGTACGCAGGCACATTGGCGGCTCAGGAAGCTCGTTGGCTCTCCTTTCTCCTTGCTGAGCTTGGTCACTCTCAGTCCTCTGTGACGCTCTCCTGTGACAGTGACACTCTCACGGTCTCTTCCACCGTGACTCAGTACCTGGGGCTGAACATTCTGGACGGAGAGAACGCAATATACCTCAGCGCCACGAAGTACGCCGAAACTATCGCAAAACGCTTCGGACTGACGCCGACCGCCATCTCCACGCCTTACCGCTACACTGCAGGAAATCACCAGGAAGGATCCAACCTGCTCGACCTGCCGGCCTACGCGACTACCAACGAAAGCTGGGGTGCCTACTCTTCGCAGCCGTCACCTGCCGACCGGACCTATCGTACTCGGCGAGCCAACTCGCTACCTACCTCAAAAGGCCCGAAGCCGAGCATATGGCGGAACTCGACCGCGCACTGCACTACCTCGTCAGCACACCGACGATCGGCCTAACCTACCACAAGACAGGAACTACGACCCCGAAACTAATCGGCTATGTAGACGCCGATCACGCTGGCGACTCTGACAACAGATGCTCACGCACCGGCTATATCTACCGACTCGAGCCCGTCGGCCCTATCTCGAGGCAGTCGAGCAAGCAAGAGCTAATTGCTCTCTCCTCAGCTGAAGCAGAATACATCGCACTCTTCACAGCCACCAAGGAAGGGTTGTATCTTCGCGAATTGATGGAAGAAGCAAAGCTGGCTCAGTTACCCAGCTTCTCTCTCTTCTGCGACAACCAATCGGCAATTCGCATAGCAAACAAGAACGGGTTCGCGAATCGGACGAAGCACATCGCTTTGCGATATTTCTTCGTGAAGGACGAGATCGAGAAAGGAAGACTCGAGCTATCCTACTGCCCCACGTCCGAGATGGCAGCAGATTATTTGACCAAGAAACTCGGAAAGCAGAAGTTCGAGTACTGCATGCTGCTGACTGGACAAGGCCACGTCACCAACATCAAAGGTGACAACACTCCAGAAGCGAAGGGGAGTGTTAGTAACACATAAATGCGCTTCTGGAAAGTCGAGCACTACAAGAAGAACGAAACAAGTCCTAAAGCGAGACAACACCGTGTCAACCGAGCTACAGTGAAGCGGTTGTCAAAAGGAGACAACAACGGGAAGTTAAAGCGAAGGTCAAAGGTCAGCGACCTTTATCTCGCCGAGACAGCACGACAGCAAGGACAAATAACTGAACTCGACATCGAGTAGTTACCCGAGTCGTCGCTGTATCGAACAGCACCAGAGGTTACAATTACGGTTAAAAGCGGTTTCTCATTATATTCTTGTAATCTTATATAAACTTTGTATCTTTGCATTATAATCAACTTATCTTGTTCTCACATACCAGTACAAGGTAGTTCAACTCAATTTCACTAGAACGCTTCCGCTAATACATCATTTGACCCTTAGTTACTGAAAAGATCCTAAGGACTTTTCTCAGCCCAACAGGCGCAAGGTTCGTAGCGCACTCCATTTTCACGCATTACCGTTACCACGCTAGTTTCAACTATATATTCTTCGTTCATGCCTTTGCTCGATGAATTGTTTTTCTTCGATAGTGCAATTCTCGCTCGCTCGCTCAATTGCACTCGTAACACTTGGTATTCATAGATACGATCTCTTCTCGGACCGCACCCACACCTTCGCTTCCCCAACTAAACTTTTGGAGGGGGTAGACATCCCACAGCGCCCAAGCACCGCCGCTTGGAAAGCACGCACGGCCACGACTGAGGTTCTTGCTAAGCTTGCCTGACACCCCCGCCATGGCCGAATTCAATCTCGCGACATTGACGCAGGAGCAGCTCGACGGGCTCGTGTGCCAACTCGAAGATTCGGCGCTCGAAATCACGGCACTCACGGCGGAACGCGGCTCTGCCCGCCAGCAATCAACAGCGAATGCACCAGCACCAACACAAGCACCTGCAAATGGGCCTCGCAAAGCCCGTCCAATTGATGCCTAGCATGGAGAGGAACAGGGCCGCACCAAGCACGAATGGGCCTCGCGAAGCCCGTCGTCACGTCGAATTTGCAGCGACGAGCGACAACGATGACATCGGTGCACCAATGCCGCTCAAGCCGCAGCACTCGCTCTGTTTCGATCATAGCGAACGCGGAGGTCCGACGGTTCAATCGTGGGTCTTCACGATGAACGTCTTCTTCGACGCGAATTACGTCACGTTGGAAGCAACAAAAAAACGATACGCCGTCTCGCTGCTACGGGGGCCTGCCATGGACTGGTGGCGAGTCATCGTGACGTCGCCACGCAACTACGAGCCGACGTTTAAGAGGAAGGGCCCACGGCTCTAGCCATTACCTGGAGCTCATTCTGCGAAACCGCCCAGTACAGCACGTGGGATGCGTGGTGCGCGGGAGTTCGGGCGCGCTTCGAGCCGATCGCAGCTTAAATTTCGGCGCGTCAGAAACTGCGCACTTGGCGGCAGCTCGGGTCGGTTCAAGACTACACCAGCGGTTTTCTCGCTCTGTGCGAGCAAGTCGGCTACACACACGAGGAGGAGCAAGTGGGCCGTTACTTTGGCGGTTTGAAGCCGGAAATATCGCACGAGATTATGCTACGCGGCTATCGAACTTCAACGAAATTCTCGCACTCGCGGAGAAAATCGATATTCTACTACAGACATCGTCCTACTACGGACATCGTCCTCGGGGACCGATCGAGCACGCCACCGTACACGCCGTTGCGACGAACGCAGATGCTGCGCCATTCAAGGGGCGCTGCTTTGCTTGCAATAGGCCGGGCCATCGCAAGAGCGAATGCCCAGAGGAACAAAGGCGTCGAGGAGCAGAGCAGGGGAGGGAGTCTAATAGGCAGGGAAACGCCAGCAGTCAGTAGAAAACGGGCCAACTACTGACGAGACAACCTGCTCGCCCAACCTCACCGACCCTCACCGAGTCACAGTACCGATTCACGCTATCGATCGGGCTCGGATGAATAAGGAGGGTACAGCGACGGATTGCCCAATACCGATTCACGGGATAGTACAAGGGGGGTAGCAGTGAATTTTTTTATAGGAGGAGGAGCAATCACAGCTTAGTTAATACCGCAACCGCACGGAAACTGCAACTGACACTTAGCCACTGCTTACCGGAGATCGACGCACGCTTAGTTGACGGCACACCGCTGACCACACGGGAAAAGGTGGAGAGGGTGAAACTTCGTTGCGGGGGGAACTTCGGGTTTACACAGGAAATGCTCGCGACGATGTTGGATGGGCACGATATTTGACTGGGACGTGATTGGCTGCGACGCTACAACCCGCGAATTGACTGGACGATGGGTAGTTGCACTGTGCTAAGTAGTGGTAACTAGGTCCAGCTACCTCGCTGGCAGTCGCCCGAGTCTTCAACGGTCCACGTCAACGCCATCACGATGAAACGGGTTGTCGTCGCTAGAGCTGACGTGTACGTAGTAGATAACGTGGCGGTGGAAGAAGTAGAGGAGCCGAGCGAATTTCAGAAACTGTTAGCATCTGTACCGCCCGTACTACAGGATTTACTGAAACGGTTCCCGTGGATTTTTCCGGACGATTTACCGGAGGAACTGCCACCTCAGCGAGCACATGACCACCAAATCGAATTAGAACCGGGGGTACAGCCAACCGTACAGCGACAATTCAGACTGACACAGCCCGAGCGAGAGGAACTGAGGAAGCAATTAGATTACCTGTCATATAAAAAGTTCATCTGACCGAGCTCGTCACCGTTCGCCGCACCGATACTGTTCACACCGAAAAAAGACGGAGGGTTTCGCATGTGCATCGACTACTGCGCATTGAAAAGGGTAACAGTAAAGTCGTAGTACCCCATCCCTCACGCCGACGAACTGATAGACCAACTGCGAACAACACGGGTTTTTTCGAAAATAGATTTGCGGGGAGGCTACCATCAGATTAGGGTCGAGCCATCGGACTGCGCCAAGACGTCATTTGGAACTAGGTACGGGTCATTCGAGTACACCGTGATGCCCTTCGGGCTGACCAACGCACCAGTGACTTTTCAAATGACCTTGAACGAGGCGTTTAGGCCATTTTTAGATAAATGCGTGATAGTTTACCTCGACGACATCCTGGTATAGCCACGACAAGCAACAAAACTTAGCCAATCTAGAAGCGGTGTTTAAAATCTTAGACGAAAATCGCCTACTGACCAAGGGTTCGAAGTGCGAGTTTTATCAGGACTGGCGAGAATTTATGGGGCACGTCAATACAGAGGATGGAGTCAAAGTTGACCCGAAAAAAGTTACATACGGTAAAAGAGTGGCGCCCCCCAACCAATATCACGGCATTACAAAGTTTTTAGGGTTCGTCAGTTACGTTCATCGGTTCGTCCCCGGCATGGTGCGACTGACGAATTTACTGCGGAATGGATTGGCGTTTACGTGGGGGGAGAAAGAGCATGCTGCCTTCTCTGCCCTGAAAACTGTTCTCTGTTCACCGCCCGTCCTGCGCATTGCCGACCCACACCGCCCATTCGAAGTAGTTACAGACGCAAGTGGCATCGCCATCGAAGCTGTACTGTTACAAAAATCGGCAACGGCCTACAGCCCATCACATACGAATCACGGAAACTGCATCCGACCGAGTACAATTACCTGATACACGACCGCGAAATGCTCGCGATCGTGCACGCGTTCAAAGTGTGGCGCTGTTACTTGACCGGCGCAGACGTGACAGTACGGACAGACCATAAATCACTACAGTACTTCCGCGCACAGCCCCACCCCAACCCACGGCAGGTTCGTTGGCTCGACTTCCTTGAGTCCAATTTCCATTACACGGTCACCTACAAAAAAGGGGGCATCAAACATCGCTGATGCACTGACCCGCCCAACTGCCCAGATACGCGCCATACTACTCGCCCAGACCAGCCCGCTACTGACAGGAATATTTACCCACGGTTATAAGACAAACCCGTTCTTTACCGGACGCAACTCGCAGGAGTTTGAAGCAGCAAAGCGGGTTTATTACGTAAAAGCCGGCACCGATCGCATCTGGGTACTGGGCTACACTTTACTCAGGGAGTTGTTACTGCAGGAAACACACGACGGGGTTACCTCAGGACAGTTCAGAGAAGAAAAAACACGGCAGAAGCTGCAGCGGTAATACTACTGGCCAGAGATGCTGACCGACGTGCAACGACACATGGCATCGTGCCCCATCTACCAACTAATGAAGTTATCACGGAAGCGGCCGGCAGGACAGTTGCAGCCGATACCACCCCCAGAGCAAGCTTGGCAGTAGGTGACGATGGACTTCGTCACAGGGTTACCGGCTGGAGCAAGTGGGAAAGACGCGACCCTGGTCGTCGTCGATCGACTGACGAAGATGGCACATTTTGCAGCCTACAAGAAGTCAATCATAGCCAAAGAAACAGCCCGGCTCTTCATCTCCACCGTCGTTCGACTGCAGGGGATACCAGCAGCGATTATCAGCGACCGCGACACGAAATTCACCAGCAACTTCTGGCGGAACCTGTGGCAGCAGTTCGGCACGCGACTACAGTTCAATTTATCGTACCACCCCGAAACTGACGGACAGACAGAACGGACAAACCAGACCATGGAAAAGCTAATCCGAGCCACGTGCGACGACCCGACCACGTGGGAACAGCAACTGCCACTCATCGAATTCGCGTACAACAACTCCCCATCAGCCACGACACAACTGTCACCCTTCTACCTGAACTACGGACAAGACCCCACAGTACCCATGACCCCGAATCCCAACAATCCGGTGCCCCGCGCACAACAATTCGCATACATTTTACAGGTAGCACGGACCAGAGCAGCGGACGCAATTTAAAAAAATCAAACATCATCGCTAAACGCAACGCCGACCGCCACCGCCGACCTATCACTTACCAGACCGACGACCTTGTTCTACTCGACACCCAGAACCTACGCCTGCCCTTCACCCCAAAATTCCGCCCTCGATATTGCTGGCCATTTCGCATCAGCCACATGATTACCCTCGTTACCGCCCACCTCCTCCTCCCGGCTGACTGGTACGTTAGCCCGTCATTCCACGTCAGCCTGCTTCGCCCATATGTACCATCCACCAGGTAGCTGCCTTGCAACCGCCCAACCAGCATGACACGACCACCCACAGAGCCAATCATCACGCTCGAGAAAATCTTAAGCCATCGCGTTCGTGACCCACGAGGAGCTCGCAAGATCGAATTTCTGATCCGCTGGAAAGACCGCACGCCCACCAAAGACAACTGGGCTCCCCTGGACAGAATCGAGAACCACCCTGTCCTCGCCGAGTACTTGCGCAACCGAAATTTCCGGGACGTACACGTGCGAAAGTAAGGAGGGCCTCCTTAGGGGGGGGGGGGAGTGTAAGGAAAATTCCTTTCCCTTACTTCGCATCCTTGCTCAACGTGTACACCACTTTTCTCGCCAATAGTTCCCAACAGAGCACCGTTACCACTCGCGACACTCGCCTCGACAATTGTTCCCGCCTCTGTTTACGACGCGACCCAACCTCACGGTTCGGTTGGTAACCCGCGCTCCGGACCTCCGCCTCGACAATTCCCAACCTCGGCGCTAGGCCCGTAGCGCACCACATTTTCGCACATTTTCGCTAATTTCGCTGTATATTCGTCGCTCATGCCTTTTCTCGATGCATTGTTTTGCTTCGATAGTGCACTTCTCGCTCCCCGCTCAATTGCACTCGTAACATTTGGAAATCATTTCAAATGTTCCACGCCCTAAGGCCGAGGTCAGAACCGTAAACAAAGGGAAATTATACGGGCAGTCACAATTCTGCCCGTCTTATCACGTCTGGTCACAGGGGTATCACGAACAGTCACAGTACAGTAGATTTCTATCGCGGGTGATCACAGTGCTATCACGGATGGTCACACCTCGCCCCGAAAAGCTGCCATGTTTGGTCACATGATGAAATGAGCATAATTAATGCGAAACCACAAAAGAAACTGTAAAGTTTTGGGGAAATTCCGATCTTGATTGCGTGTTACCTTGCGCATGATTCTAGCCTGACATTTAGGAGACTGGAAAAAAAAAACCCTAAAGGATGGCACGCCTTTCGGAGGCGTCAACCCTAAACACCTTGCGACAAGGTGTTTAGGGTTGATGCCTCCCGAAGGAAATCCCATCCGAATGGGTTTTAGCTTTTTTTTTTCTTGGGAAGTAGAAATAACCTTCGAGTTTCACCCATCTAAACGTGATATTTTTAGGGACATTATGCATCAATCGAATAGTGTACAATTTAACACTGAACAATGAGCTAACTTTCAGATGTTTTTAGCGAGTTAACGAGATTGGTCGCGAAAATATTTCGTAGGTAACAGAGTCTCGCAACACTACGGACAAAACGGTGCGCACAATAAAATTTCTCCTGAATCCCAATAGTGACTTGAGTAGTTACAATCTTAGATTGGGCGTTTCATCTGTGACCAAACGTGATAGACTTGCGGGGCAAGGTGTGACTATCACAACCGTTAGTTACGAAGTGTACTGTGACTGTTCGTGACGCCCCCGTGACCAAACGTGATAAACCGGGCCTAAAACAAACCATAGGCGCACGACCGCGGCGGAGCGAGCCGTGTGACATTGCTGGTTGAAGCACATAAACGGCGCGCTGGCGCTTCACGGCTCCTCCTCGTCTTCCTCACTCTCACCGCCACAGATGCTCCGAGACCCGCTGCTTTGCGCCTTGCTAATCAACCACCACACACGAGTGGAGGAGCAGGGAGGGCGCAGGGAGGATGTAACAAGGCGGGATTCGCCATGCAGGCATGCATGGGGATTTCCAAACGGGCCTTTGTTGCCCGGCTACCTCCGAGCAGTGACGGTTGCGATTGCGAGCCTTGAGTACTGTCTCCTGTCCTTGCGGCCGCACAGACATCGCCTACGAAGACGCGATTTTCCAACTGGCTAGTCTGATCGCGATCGTGTCCATTTCAACGGGCTTCCTTCGTACCCTCCCCGCGCCCGGCAATTCCGCTGTTAGCTCTTGCCAGCTCGCCCCGCGCGCTCACCGATTCGTGACGACAGCATCGCGAAGGTCGCGCGCGCCAAAGAATGGCGGCGAGCCGTGAGAGAAGCGTTCTGCCGGACCCCGAGGCCGAGGCGGCGGAATCGGATTCGCCGCGAACAGCCGAGGAGATTTGCGGGAGCCGTGCGCCGCCCGCCATCGGCGCAGCCATCGACGCGCGCCTGCTGAGAAGCTTCGACGGGCTCGCGCGCGACCTCGACCACGCGATTCGCACGGCCGCGACGCTGTCGCAGCAGCACGACGCAATCGCGACTTGTCTGCTCATCGCCAACGCGCTTTGCGACTGGCCGGAGACCGAGGAGCCGCGGTCGCGGGAGGCGTTCGGTTTCCGCGTGCTGCGCAGCATGCCGTGCGCCGCCGAGTCGCTTCAGCTCCGAGGCAAGCCATGGTTTGCGGATGACGGGGGGGAGGTACGTGGGGAGGGGCGAGGTGGGGCAGCAGTGGAGGAGCAGGAGAGGAGCAGGTAGCGCTGGCGTGGGTTCCATGA
The DNA here is from genome assembly GCA_947470075.1 of Closterium sp. Yama58-4. Lineage (NCBI taxonomy): Eukaryota > Viridiplantae > Streptophyta > Zygnematophyceae > Desmidiales > Closteriaceae > Closterium > Closterium sp. Yama58-4. The sequence goes on from CANIUD010000041.1 coordinate 2,332,210, forward strand.
GTTGCTTGCCAACTCCTCCCCACCCCCCCCCCCCCCCGCTGCTGCCGCCTTCGCTGTTTCACTATCCCCTCGCGTCCAGCCCATGTGAGGCGCGCTGTCGTTCCCCCAAACAAGCTCTCCCGCATGTCCGCTCGCTGCCTCATCCTCCCCACCCTCCCTCTCCCCCCCCCCCAGACACGTTCTTTCTGATGGAGCACAGCAGCAGCAGCAGGCGGCGCGCAGCGGCGACGCCATGGAGGGGCTTCTGCGGGCCGCAGGGCAGCTCGCATGTCTCCGCCACCGCTGCCTCGCCTGCTGCTCTCTGCCCGCTGCTGCCTGCGGGCCTGCGCGTCCCCTTCCCCATACAGGTGGAGGTGGCATCGTCACAAATCGACCGCACTGCTAAGGTGCGCCTCACAGCACAGCGCTCGCCTTGTCAATCGCCCGCCCTTCGCACCCCTCCACCACTATCGTCCTCCTCATTCCCCATCCTATCCATCCCCCAGCCTTGCCACCATTCCCCATCCTTGTGCCCATCCCCTACCTGCCCATCCCCCATCCCTCCCATCCCCCATCCCGCCTGTCGCAGAGGCAGCGGTCACAAGGCGGCATGTTGGCACGGCAGCACAGGCAGGAGGAAGCAGAGCAGGTGAGAGCGCATGTTAGAGGGACCCTGTCAGTACCATGCCGTGCTGTGCCCGCCTTCCCATGCCTTTGCCTGCATGCGTTCACCTGCCCCTTTCCCATTCCCCATTCAGTTGCCACCTAGACTCACCCACACGGTACTTCCCGTGTCGCTCGTGCCGTGCTGTCCACCCTCGCCCCTCGTCGCTGCGCCCAGCTGCACAATCTCAGGGCCAGGCGCTTCTTCCTGCTGCTCAACCACCCACTGTCGCACCGACCCCCTCCTCCACAGCCCCTCTCTCGATCGCTCTCACGCACACACGCCCAATCACCAGCGGCCATGTCTGTGTCACCGTCAGGGTCGCAACCCCAGGCAGTGACAGCAGCAGGCTCGCAACAACCGATGGCAGTATCCCCCTCAGGGTCACAGCCGCACTCCCCATCGTTCTCCGCCTCCCCAGCGGCCATGGCAGAGAGTGCAGCGCCCACCCACCGCTTCTGCCAGCCGCTCTCCCTCGTACTCATCTCCTCCGCCGCCCCCTCCCATGCCCCACCTCCCACCTCTACCCCCCCCGCGTTCCCCTCTCTCGCCCCTCCCGCTGCCCCCACCGCCCTGCGTGCATCCGCTGCAGCGCCTGCCACTCTCACTCCCACGGTCAACGCAAGGGAGCTGTACTCTCACGTCAAAGCGTTCCTGGCGGGGCGAGCTGGGGGAAGTGGCAGTGGGGACGGTAGTGCGGAGGGCAGTGGGGAAGGCAGTGGGGAACGCAGTGGGGAGGAGGAGGGGCAGGGGCTGTGGCGTGTGGTGCGGGCATGCGGGGTGGAGTCAGCAGGGGAGCTGAGTGGCGTGGTGGATGAGAGGGGATGGACCGCCATGCACGTGGCTGCTCGCCTTGGTGACTCCCCCGTGGTCAGTCCCAGGCACGTCGTGCCTGCCCACACGCACCCATGCAGCCCACTCAACCCACTGTCCATCATGCGTGTGCACACATCCCGCTCCGTGCACGTGTCTGCACTCGCATGTGTTTTCAAACATGGCCATGTGGCAGAGGTATGCGCTGCGCTCACTCAACTGCCCGCTTCTCTCCCTACCTGCGGCTCTCCCTTCCACCTGCCTGCAGCTGCGGGCGCTGTTGCGCATGGGCATGCCGGTGGGGGTGTGCAGCAAAGGCAACGCCACCACGCCACTGCACGTGGCAGCGTATGGCGGCCACGTGGACTGCATGCTCCTGCTGGCGCAGCACGGGGCTGACGTCCACGCTCGCACTGCTGGCGGCTGTGAGTGCATGATTGGTTTAATGATTGCTTCGCTTGTTTTTCTCCACCCAGATTCCTTGCCCTCTTCACTTCATGCTCTCTACCCTGAGGTGCCCTCTGCACCCCGCTTGAACTGCTCTGGCTTCCAGAGCCACTTTCCTCCAATTTAATTCCCTCCGTCTTCTCTCATCCACCATCCGCCCTCCGCTCTCTGCCCTCCGCCCTCCCCCTTCCCCCAGGGACTCCGCTGCACAACGCAGCGAGTCAGCAGCAGTGGGAGGCAGTGAGAAGGCTGGCGCAGCAGGGAATAGATCCAGCAGAGGTGGAAGCAGCAGGGGCCAACCCCAAGGCGGACAAGCTGCCCGCTCACCTCATGGCACATGCGGTGCAGATCGTGCGGGAGGAGCATGCGAGGCGCGCAGGCCAGGGGGAGGAAATGGGGCATGGGTTTGGGGAGGTGGTTGGTGTAGGTACAAGCTGGGTGGATGAATTTCTTGTGCTTGATCACCATGATGTATGATTGCCTGCTGCCACAGCTCAGTGGTTCAAACGCATGAGGTGGGAGAGGCAAGATGAACAGACAATGCAACACTTGCAGTACCAGTCAGGTCACCCATGTTACAACTTGGAATGCACCTCATCTGAATGCACATACACCTGATCTGAGAATGCATGGAGATTATACTTGGGAGGTCATTCTCATCATTTCACAATTCACAACATATGCTATCAGGTCGTGTGATGGTCTAACGCGGTGAATACCAATAGCGGTTCCGGCACTGCTCGTGTTTGCATACATCGCGTGAGTGAGAACACATACACCGTGTGTCTTCCTTCGCGGCACACAAGACGAGTGGAGAGAGCGGCACGCACGCTAGCGTCTGGTTTAACGTGCGATGCGGAATCAACTGGAGGAGCCGTCTCTTCTGTCGCCTGCGGAGTTCGATCCCACCGCGCACGCTTACCAAGGCAAGCGCCGCTTGAATCGCGGCGCAGAGCGAGCCAGCGCGGATGGCGGAGCGCGGCAGTCAGCGGAAGGGGATGGCGATGGGGGGAAGCGAACGAGGAAGAGGCGGTGGGATGGCGGGAAGGGTGGCGATGCGCGCGCTGTGACAGCCGCGGACGATGCCCTTGCGGTGATGAATGGCGCATGGGATGGTGGGCGCATGGGATGGTGGGCGCATGGGATGGTGGGCGCATGGGATGATGGGCGCATGGGATGGTGGGCGCATGGGATGGTGGGCGCATGGGATGGTGGGCGCATGGGATGATGGGCGCATGGGATGGTGGGCTCATGGGATGGTGGGCGCATGGGATGGTGGGCGCATGGGATGGTGGGCGCATGGGATGGTGGGCGCATGGGATGGTGGGCGCATGGGATGGTGGGCGCATGGGATGGTGGGCGCATGGGATGGTGGGCGCATGGGATGGTGGGCGCATGGGATGGTGGGCGCATGGGATGGTGGGCGCATGGGATGGTGGGGGGAACATGTCACTCGGATGGGGTGAGGGCCACGCCCTCTACAGGTAGCAGGTGCGCGCATGCCCAGCCGGGCTGGCGTCCGTGTGAGGGCAGTGCAGCGCGCCGCGCGTGGAAGAGGGCTTTCATGGGCGAGCAAGGCACGATGGCTCCCATGTGACTTGCAAAGAGCCCTGAGGGATGGTGGTACGGCATGGCTCAAGGGACGATCTTGTATGGGGTTGCCGCTGACTTCCGGACTACTGGTACCCCCGCACTCACTCTTTCCACCCCTGTCTCTTCCTTCCACCCCTGTCTCGTCCACCTCCCTCCCGTGCAACATGTGCCACCTGCCAGGCAGCGATGTGCTCATGACCAGTTCCATCAAGTTCCCCAACGCTGCCTCTTTCTTCGTACGCCTCCATTCTAACATGCGCGCTGTTTCCTGCACCTGTTCCTCACTACTCTTGCTGTCTGCACTGCTTCACGTACCGTTTTTCAACCAATTTTTTTCGAGTATTAGTCAATCTCAAGTCTGTGCCTTTACCCTCGACCCTTTCACAATTTTTCAAACTGCACCTCGTGCAAGCAACACCTCGTGCAAGCAACACCTCATCCTTCCTGTTCTGTCCCCAATCACCCCGCACTTTCCAACCAGCAGTTGCCACACCTTCACACCCTTCTGCACCGCACACCACCGCATCTTCCAGCCAGTGGCGCTTCCATAGAGGTCCTCTTTCTGGCTCCTTCAAGATTTGCCTGCAGTACATTTATATGCCAAGTGCAGCAGCTTATAGCGAAGCAGTCTAAACTGCAGCATGGGGTTGGGGCCAGCGTGGATCAAGTCAGAGCAGAGGCAGCAAGGGGGGATGGTGTGGGGCATGCAGTGAGGGTGGACGCTCAGATACTGCAAGTGCGGAAAGGAGGAGGGCAGCTGAAGACGCATCCATGCCAGGTGAAGTGGACTCATGGCAGGTGAGGTGCATGCGTGGCAGGTGAAATTTGTCTATATAGTGGAGTCGTGTCTTTCCCTGGATTATGTCATTGCACCAAATGATGCAATGTGATGCCCGTGATTGCCATTCGTGATGGCCATTCGTGATTGCCATTCCTGATTGCCATTCCTGATTGCCATTCCTGATTGCCATTCCTGATTGCCATTCCTGATTGCCATTCGTGATTGCCATTCGTGATTGCCATTCGTGATTGCCATTCGTGATTGCCATTCCTGATTGCCATTCCTGATGGCCATCTTTGATTGCCATTCCTGATTGCCATTCGTGATTGCCATTCCTGATTGCCATTCGTGATTGCCATTCCTGATTGCCATTCGTGATTGCCATTCCTGATTGCCATTCGTGATTTCCATTCATGATTGCCATTCGTGATTGCCATTCGTGATTGCCATTCATGATTGCCATTCCTGATTGCCATTCGTGATTGCCATTCATGACTGCCATTCCTGATTGCCATTCATGATGCCATGATGGGCTAGCATCAATGCGGTGTGTCCGTGCGCCCTCCCATGGCAGGTGATGGCATGTCCATACATCAACATCAATGACTATCTCGAGCGCCATGCGTTCCTTGAACCCCTGCTGCAGCACATCAGGGTACGTGAATAGAATATAGCAAGTCGGGGAACTCAAGACAATGCTTTCGGTCAAGGCAGGCCATTCTGCTGCTTATTGTGCTCTAATGTGCTGACCTAGCCATTACCTCGTTTGCTTTGCCATTTCGACTTCCAACCATGTTCACATATTGTTCATTTCTTGCCACCCCTGCTCCACGCCATCTGTTCACACCATCATCACTGTGACGGCATGACAGCTGCTGGTGCTGAGTGAGCCTGACTCACAGCGCAGGCGCACCATGGATTACATCATCTCCTTCCTGCCACCCCACCGCCAGACCCTCATTCTCACCACCGGATCCAAGCCCAAGGTAAGGACTGCAACGTGTCTATGATTTCTGCCATCTATCGTTATTGGCTGTTTGTGTCCTTTCCCCTCTTGGTTTTTGCCATTCTTGCTGTTTGTGATTCATGTGTGCCTTTCTGCCATTCTGTCGATCTTGCTGCTGCGCTGTGGATGAAAATGCAGGTTAGATTGATGGCCAATCGTTATCTCGCGAGGAACTATGCACACATTGATCTCTGATCTCTGAAGGTGTCCTGCACACAGCACTTCCTTAGAGCAACGGCCCATACCGTAAAACAAAAAAGACGTGGGGTGAAGCTGCATGATCCTTCTTGACAAGATGTTGGTAGGATAAAGCACATTCATGGATATTGTGCATCCAGGGAAAGATAATAGCTACAAGAAACTAGCTCACACAGTGCAGTTACAATTCCCCACAATACACCCAGCCAAACACACACTATTCGTTGTATCCCCTCATTATCTACCCCTCCCTCGTCATGAAGTGCGGTCAGCCTGCATAGCAGAGGGTTGGACTGGTGTGCCCATTCCACCTCCTCAGGTTACCCCCATTGCTGTCACTCCCAGCCATGCGTCAAGATTAATGTACGTATCCACCAGACTAACATCGTCATCGCACTCTTGCCCTCCCATCCCCCCGTGCCCTCCCATCCCCCCGTGCCCTCCCATCCCCCCGTGCCCTCCCATCCCCCCGTGCCCTCCCATCCCCCCGTGCCCTCCCATCCCCACCTGCTCTCCCCTCCTCGCCTGCACCTCTCGCACAATGCGCACCGCCTGATCCATGCGATCCTCAGACAGCTTGTTCGGCCTCGGCGACTTGGCGAGATCTGTCCCCTTTTGCGCCAGCCACCTCACCCCGTTCCATTTTCCCCAGAAGGCTGCATGGTGCAGGGGAGTCCCTGAACCAGGGAGAAGTGGGGAGGGAGACGGCGGGGACAGCAATGGAGGAAAGAGATTGCTTAATAGCTGAAAAGAGGGCTCACGCAAAAGCAACAGCCGGAAACAGGAGAGGAATGAATGCTACCGCTAGTTTCCTCATGACTCACAGCCGTATCTAGTGCGAGCATGGATGTCGGCGCCATGACTGAGCAGCAGCTCCATGGTCTCCACATGCTCTGACAGCACTGCCAGGTGCAGTGGCGTGGTGAGGGTGTCTTCGCTCAGCTCCCCCACTGACATGCCCAGCAGCAGGAGCGCCTCCAGCTGTAGAGACATACAGAGGTGCAGCGACGGAAGCAAGTGGGAGGGAGAGTTGACATCCCTTGAATCATGCGCACACACGCTCCAACCTCCTCCCCTGCATGCAAACCACAGTGGGGTGTTGCCTACAGCTGGAGACACATGGTTTGGGTGGGATGCTGTGCAAATCGAAGCTCATCGAAGCTCATCGAAGCTGGCTGGGTGATGGTCGTCGAGTGACACTGTGATGCATGCAGAAGCAGAAAATGAGCACGGATGCAAGGGACTAACACAGGAAAGGCATGCAATGAGGTGGAAGTGAGTGTACACAGCCCATCGCAAATGTACAGGGACAGGGGACAGAAAGGACAGAGTGCAACAGATCGATAGAGAGGAGAGAATCAGAGGAATAGTGAGACGAGGGGAGAGGGAGGAGAGGAGGGGGGAGGAGGCATGGAGCAGAAGGAAAGGAGAGAAAGAGAGGAGACGTTTTGAAGAATGTGAAATCTCACCAGAGGTGTGTTCCCTTGGCGCGCAGCAGAATGGATAAGCGTCCACCCATTCCCGTCGAAAATGTAATGCAGCTTCGAGTTGTCGTCAACACGCATCTTCTTCAGCATGTCATTCAGATCCTCCACATCCTTCTCTGACAGACGGCGCCTGCCTTCGTTTGCCCAACCATGCACATTCGCATTCGCATTCGTCTGACCCTGCCTAGCCTCCTCCGCCCCCACCATCCCCTTTCCTCGCACTCTTTCCGCCACGAAAGACAAAACTTTCTTGAAAAGCCTCTTGGCGTAAAGGTGGCATGGGCACTGGCAGGCACCTGGGGAGGGCGAGCCTGAGCAATAGTCAAAGGAGGTCCAGGTAGGGGGGCTCCAGGAGTGGGGGTGAGACGAGGGGCTCGCAGCGGAGGGGGGAGCAGAAGACTGGGGTGGCGGTGTGGGGAGCGTAGAAGATGAAGGCGCAGGGAAGGGAAGTGGGGTGGAAAAGGGTGCAGTGCCGTGGGGGGACGTGGAGACGGGTGAAGAGTAGCCAGGGGCGGTGCTATCATGGGTGGCATGAATGTGTGTGGCGGCAGCAGGCGAGGTGAGTGAAAGAGTATTGGCAAGGACAACGGATGGACCGGCTGCAACAAAAGCACAACAGGAGGGAGGGGTTGCAGTGGGAGGGGCGGCAGGAGGGGCAAGAGGGGTTGCAGCGGGAGCGGCAGCAGGAAGGGCAAGAGGGGTTGCAGTGGGAGCGGCCGCGGGAGGGCGGCGGGATGGCGACAGCTTTGAATAACCGATGTAGACGAGAGTGAGGGGCTGAAAGTCGCAATCGCCTGGCTGTGACTGTGTGGGCGAGCCTGCTGGTGACGAGGGCGGGGATGACGATGATGGCCCTGGCTGCGCTGCCACACGCTGTGCTGCTGCAGGCGAGGGCGGCTGTGGCTCCCACGCAAGTGGGGCTGGTGACGTGCGCCATGAGCGGGCGCAGAGTGGGAGGGGATTGGCGAGGTAGTACTTCCACATGCTCAGAGAGGGTGGCTGGCAGGCCGCGCGCTGCATGGCGTGCATGGGATGGGATGGGACCATGGGACAGGACACACGAGGAGATGACAGCAGAAAGGGGAAATAAGGTGGCGAGATAAGGGATCCGGCAGAGGGAAAAGACAGAAGCAGCGGCTTGAGGAGACACCCTGAACAACAACGGTCCGGCAAGAGTGATTGCACATGCATGATACCCGCATGCCCCCCACCCATGTTACACCTGCTCGCTACTCACACCTCCCTTCACACACGCCCACCTGATCCGTCGAGCGCCGCCTCTGCGTTGGACGACAAAGCGTTGGGGAAGAAACAGCGGGAAGGATGGGAGAGATTGGTCAGCAGTTCCTTCAATCCATCCGTGGAATTTGGATAAAAAAACGGGGGACATAGAGAGGTGCGGGAGAGGTGCGGGAGAGGTGCGGGAGAGGTGCACGATGAGGAACAAGTCGAGAGGCGCGACATGGGCGAGGAGGAAAGGGCACAGCGAGGACGAAGGAGAAGGCGGACCTTCCAGCGTGGCGATCGCCCAGATGTCACTTGCGCTGTTGCCGCTTGCGCTGCTGCCGCTTGGCCAGCGGGATTGAGACCAGCATGGACCGTACCCAGCATGGTGCACGGCCAGCCATCCTTCTGCCGTCTGTTGGGAGGCAGCCGCGTCATCAAGTCGGGGGTCCTGAAGGCGGGCGGCACAGCGACCCGGGTGGGCGGGTAGCTTCTGGGCCCGCTGAAGCTGTTCCAGTGCGTGGCGTTGTCTCGCCCGCTGCTGCGCCGCTCCAGCAGAAAGAACGCGCCTGCCGGTACAAAACGGTAGGGTTGAGCATGGAGGGGAGGGCATAAGGGGATGCGCGTGGCGGGGTGCGCAGGGGCGGAGCAGCTTGGGGAGGTGAGTGGCAGGGCTTTTGAGACGTCTCAAGAGTGCCAGGGCTGCAGCCACCCACCCACGCACGTTGGCATGGAGCAGCCGAAACGACAGCCGGCCTTACCATCCGCTCCACACTCCTCGCTCTCTTCCTCACTCCCGTGAGCGTGCTGCACGCCCGTGCGCCTGCGCGCCCGCTGCTCGTCGCGCATCCTGAGAGACTCCTCGACGGACGGCCTGGCGCGGACAATGTCGAAGCCGAACTTTCTTCGTGGCGTGTCCGCGTCTGCATCCGATTCGGGCCAATCGCACGTGGAGTTGGCGAAGAAAAGGCACGACGCGATGGCGTCATACAGCTTCTCCTCTGTCTCCGCCTCTTCAACTTCGCGCGACAGGCGCTGGAAAAGGCTTTCGCCGCCATCATCGTTGCGTGCTGCTGTTACTCGTAGCGGTGCTGCTGCTGCTGCTGCTGCTGCTGCTGGTGGTGCCGCCTCGTGTTGAAACGGCTCATGACCACGAGCAGCTGCTGAACTGCTAATATTGAGATTCGCAAGATTTACCTCCATCGCCGGCCATCCGCCGCCGTCTCCTAACTGCAACTCCATCCGCGCAGAACCAGAATCGAAACGCCAGCTTTCAGCCGGACTCGCCGCTAATCTCTAGGATGACGAAGGTAAGGGAAAGCACTGCCAGTCTGCAGCAACGGTAGAGTACCAGGGTAATCGAATCGCTGGAGAACAATGACGCGCGCTGACGGGCATTAAACTGGTGATTCCTTGCCGCCACGAGTCCTTTGGCTGGCGGGTATGGCGCTCACCATCTCCCGCTGCGCCACGGTACCGCTCACAGGGACGTCCCATCCCATCGCGACCTCCAGCATTGGCCAATCCCAGCCCAGGCTGAGCGGCTGCAAGCAGGCACGCAACACAACGCCATGCTCGCCGCCGAGATTCGGCGATGAAAGATTGCGCGCGGAACGATGGGATGCAGCGCACATGGGCACGACTCGCATGATAGCGCGCTGTGGTGCGACGTCGGCGCAGTCTTCCATGTGCGCCGGATTTTGCGCGAGATGCTCCTGATGAAGGTCGGCATGATGGTTTGCTGCGATGCGACATCTGCTCACGGGTTTCATTCGTCACGAGGAGGTACAAGGGAAGGACAGTCTATGCACCCCGATAGGCATGTGCCACCATGCACTTAATGGGGAACTCCTTGGCGACCAGATCACAAGGAGGTTCCCGAGGAGGTGGGAGGTTGCTCGGACGGTGATGCGCACCGGAGAGAGGGGAACCGATAAGCGCAACGAAATCAATGTTGTACACCCGGACCAACTTTCGAAACAAAAATTCATAAACTTCACAAGTGCCTTCCAACAGGGTAACACACTTGCGGCACAGCCCTCAACCCCAAAAGTCACGATTTGAGTCGGATTCAGGCCACACCCGTTTTTTTGGATGATTTGAGCGTTTTACCCGGGGGATCACGGTATACTGATTTTATAGTTTGGTGCAAAACGTAACACCCATAGTGAAAACAGGAAAAAAACATTACAAAACCTGGTGGAACTTATTTTTCCACCCTAACGTGCTTCCACGTAGCCAGGGTACACCCTGTTTGTCCAAAGTCGCCAAAATCCAGTCTAGAGCACTGCTACCCGGCGGTCTTCGATTGCAAGAGGTCTTCTATCTGGGGGAATAGGGTACACCATTCCTCCTCCACTATTTGCAGCGCCCTTGCCAAGAGATGGTCAGGCTGCTTGTTTGGCTGCTTCAACGTCTGGGGATCTATCCCCTGCTGCGCCAACCACTCCACTGCATCCCACTGCTGCTGCCTGGCTGCATTGTGCAGCGGAGTCCCTGGAGGCGCGGTGCAAGCGAGGAGAAGTGCAAGGGAGGAGAAGTGCAGGGGAGGAGAAGTGCAGGGGAGGAGAAGTGCAGGGGAGGAGAAGTGCAGGGGAGAAGTGCAGGGGAGGAGAAGTGCAGGGGAGGAGAAGTGCAGGGGAGGAGAAGTGCAGGGGAGGAGAAGTGCAGGGGAGGAGAAGTGCAGGGGAGGAGAAGTGCAGGGGAGGAGAAGTGCAGGGGAGGAGAAGTGCAGGGGAGGAGAAGTGCAGGGGAGGAGAAGTGCAGGGGAGGAGAAGTGCAGGGGAGGAGAAGTGCAGGGGAGGAGAAGTGCAGGGGAGGAACAAGGGGAAGAGTGGTATAGTGGAGGAGAGGGGAGGGATGCAGTGAGGGGCAACAATGGGTGTTTACCGCTCTGCAGTAGCTGCACGGCGCATGATACTGCAGAGCGGGAGTCAGTAGGGGACAACAACGGGCGTTTCCCTGTCACTCACACTCATAGTCAGTCTTAGCAAGGATGTCGGCACCGTAGCGTTTCAGCACTTGCATGCACGGCACATGCCCACCCCACGCTGCTCGGTGCATGGGTGTGCTGCCGTTGTGCGTGCGCACTCCTGCCGGCATGCCCAGCGCCAATAGCGCCTCCACCTGCAGTGACATGACAGGGAGAAAGGGGGAGGGAGGTGGATAGGAAGACGCAGTAAGAAGCACTCTTTATTCTGCTCGGTCATGCGCATGAGTACCTTGTAGCGGATCTCGTCCATTCTTGTACCTGAAAAGATGTGCACTGACTGTTTTAGCTCAGGCCTGGAGGCAAATGGGGGAGAGTGATTGCAGCGGCAAATGCAGCTGGCGATGTGTGGTGGGCAGATGGCCTGGGGCGCAGCGAAGCAGAGGAAAGGTGGGCGAGTGGAAACGCGCTGCAGCAGTGTGATGGTGGCAGAGTGATGGTGGCAGAGTGATGGTGGCAGAGTGATGGTGGCAGAGTGATGGTGGCAGAGTGATGGTGGCAGAGTGATGGTGGCAGAGTGATGGTGGCAGAGTGATGGTGGCAGAGTGATGGTGGCAGAGTGATGGTGGCAGAGTGATGGTGGCAGAGTGATGGTGGCAGAGTGATGGTGGCAGAGTGATGGTGGGAAATGCATCATGCAGGTAGGGACATGCAGAAAGAAAAGGAGAAAATGGGCAGGGCATAGGGGCAAAGGACGGTAGCAAACTGTTTTGTGAACCACAGAAAGTGACGGAGAGGAGAGCCATAGAAGAGAGAGGGGGCGGGGGGGGGAGGGAGGACAAAAGGCAGGTTGAGGCGGAAGGAGAGGAGAAAGAAGGAAGAGGAAGAGAAGAAAGGATAAGTCAAGAGAGCCAGAGTAAACCCACCACAAGTACATCCCCGTCGCGAGCAGCAACGTGAAGCGCAGTGCTTCCAAACCCATCCACAATGCCATCCAAGTGCCTCGCGTCAACATCAACACCCCATCTCTTCAACATGCCATTCAGCTCCTCCACATCTGCATCCGACAGTCCAGGCGCATCTGTATCGGCCAATCCGGGCACACTTGCAGGTTCCTGCTCGCCTCTTTCGCCACATTCAGTGACGGTCTTTGAGACACTAATGATATGATGTCCCTCATAAGCATTATGTCGACAAGCCTTGAAGAGCAAGGGCGAGGTGCAGAGCACGGGGGAGGCGAGGAGGAGGGTGCGGTAGGAAGAGGTGCTGCGACTCGGGTGGGCACAATGAGGGGTGCCGGGGAGAAGGGTACTGTGGGTGAAGCAGAGAGCTGAGAGGAGGAGCCGGCGGTGTTGCTACCACAAGGGGGTGATGGCAGCTGGCACGGCGAGGCACGAGCGGACGTGGTGTCCGAGTCAGCAGATGCAGCAGTGGGCGATAGAGCAACGGCAGCAGAACAGGAGGGAGCGGGTGCAGTGGCAGGCGCAGCAGGAGGGCGGTGGGGTGGCGGCAGCTTTGAATCGCCGATGTAGACGAGAGTGAGTGGGTGAAAGTGCACGGATGACTGTGGGCTCTTGTGTGCCGGCAGTGAGGGCGGGGACGGTGATGGTGGCTGGGGCTGTGCGTGCTGCTCTGGCTGCGCCGTCACGCGCTGCTGCCATGGCTCTGATGGTGTTTGCAGCAGCGTGGATCGGCGGCTGAGCGGGAGCAGCTCACAGAGGTAATACTCCCACGCCTTGAGAGAGGGCAGCTGGCAGGGCGAGCGATGGATGGCGTGGATGGAATGGGATGTGTCACACGAGAGGGGGTGACAGTCAGGGAATAGAGAAACGGAAGTTGAAGGTGGCAAATGACAAGGGATGATGAGGAGGAAGAAGACACAAGTAGCTTGAGGGGGCAGTTTGAACAGGAGGCAGGAATGGTTGCACACGCAAGATACACACATTCCCCTCCTCCCCACCGTGTGCACACGCTCACCTGCTGTGGCTGCTCCTCGCCCAGCTGCTGCTCCGTGCGGGGCCTCTGTGATGGGCGGAGTAGCGTTCGAGAGAAGGCGGAAGGGGGGAACGAGAGGTTGACAGCTTTGTTGGTCATCCAACCGAAGGAAGGGTAAGGGAGGCATGGAAGGGAGATATGGTAGATGAGGGAGGGGGAACAAATAGGTTCTTTCTAAGACGTCTCAAAACAGATTCACTATCACTTCAAAATGTGGAAGGATTCGGCGATTGGCGGGATGAGGGAAGCGGGATAGAATACAGCGGCGACAGCGAGGGAGGGGCACAGCGAGGAGGAACGGGCATGGCATACCCAGCTGGGGGGGCGGGTGCCTTGGGACTTGGTTCGAGTGGAGTGCACGCCCAGGTGGGTGGCAACACAGCCGTGCTGTAGTGTGGCAGCTGCACTGGCAGAGAGCCACGGCAGCACGTGGGGCGGCACAGTCACCGTCACGCTCCTTGCCGTGTAGGTCTTCTCCACGCCGAAGCTCTCCCAGTCCGTGGGGGGGGCTCGCCTGCTGCTGCGCTCCATCAGGAAGAATGCTCCTGTTGGCATGGAGTGGGTGGTATACAGGTGGGGAAGGGCGGTGTGCATGGGAGGGAGGTGATGGGAGAAAACGGGATGAGGGGGAAGGGGGTGGGTGGGAAGGGTATAGGAGGGGAGGGCGTATGGGGGTGGGCAGGGGGCGGCGCGAGCGTATGGAGGAGAGCCATGGCTGCCGAAGAGCCCAGCTTCGCTGAGCGCACGTTGGCTTGAAGCATCCTAAACGCCAGCCAGCCTTGCCTTGCCACGTCGCACACACTAACACCCTCCCTCACGCTCATTGCCTCCAAATTTCCCCCACGACTGCCCACTCCCTGCTCGCCCGCCCGCTGCTCGACCACCCCCCAACTCACCGCGCATCTCCAACGACTCCGCGGTGGACGGCAGGGTGCGGAGGACGCGGAAGCCGAACGCCCTTCCCGGCCTGTGCGCGTCCGAGTCGGGCCAGAAGCACATCGCGTTGGCGGCGAACAGAGTCGACGCGATGGCGTCGAGCTGCTGCTGCTCTGTCGTCGCCTCACAAACGACACGCGAGAGGCGATCGGAAAGATCGTCAACGCCATCATCGCCTGCTACTGGTGCTTCATGGGACTCAATTTTAAGGGCCTCAAAACTATGATCATGCGCTGTGGCGTCGTCAAAACCAAGGCTCGCGAATTTGCGATGCAGGTCGGCCATCGGCGTGCACCTGCCGTCTTCTCTGTGCTGCGACACTTTCGCCGGCAGATGGAGAGACCATCTGATCGGGACTCGCCGCAATCATCGACGACGAACGCACTGCTATTCTTCGTCGGACGCTACTCGCTGGCTGCTGCAAGCACCGTCGGTGAGGCTCGTCTGAATTGCTCGAGAGAAACGGCACGAGGTGACGGGTGTGTTATGCTGGTCGTTCCTGGGCGCGAAGCGACCATCGGTGGGCGTGTATGGTCGGTCACCACTTCCCGCTGCGCTGAACGGTCCACCGAGTCACACAGGACGTACCGTCCCACTGGAGCCTTGACCAGTCATCTCAGGCTGAGGGCGTGAAGCATCTAGGCAACACGACGCCATGCACGAGGCCGAAATTGCGGGCGCAGCAAAGACTGCGCGCGGATCGCAGGGCATGATGTGGGGCTGACGCACCTCCACGCACGCCGCCTTCAAGGGAGGTTTGAGGGCAGGCGCCCTCTGGATGGGTGGGTGATGAAGCAGATAGGGGCTGGGAATGGGAAGGGAAGGGGATCATCATCAGATTGCTTCGACAGAAGTGAATGGGGTGCACGGGTGCGTATCGATAAAGGAGTAACTGACATAGTGTACACATACAAAAGATATACCGTAAGTATACCAATACACCTACATACGTACTAGATAGAAAACCTCTGATTTCACAGCCTTGAGCTGACCCTGTTCTGCAAAGCATCCCTAATAAAAACAAGGTCCACAATGTCCCACTACCGGTGTATGCCTAAGCTGCCAATATTCCGTGTAACTTCGTCCATCATTCTCTGCCATTCCGCCTTCACTGTTTCTAGCATCCTTGACATGAGAAAGTCAGGGAAATTTTTGGGCTGCTTCACCGTGTGGGGATCCATCCCCTGCTGCGCCAGCCACTCTACTGCGTGCCAATGCTCCTGCCTGGCAGCGTCATGCAGCGGAGTCCCTGGAAGAGCGGTGCGAGGGGGGAGGGGTGCGAGGGGGGAGGGGTGCGAGGGGGGAGGGGTGCGAGGGGGGAGGGGTGCGAGGGGGGAGGGGTGCGAGGGGGAGGGGGCGAGGGGGGAGGGGTGCGAGGGGGGAGGGGTGCGAGGGGGGAGGGGTGCGAGGGGGGAGGGGTGCGAGGGGGGAGGGGTGCGAGGGGGGAGGGGTGCGAGGGGGGGG